>WBMY01002656.1:116542-143185 GCA_013397315.1 Donacobius atricapilla
CCCTTATGCAGCCATATGAAAGGCTGCATTTGGGAAACTCACAGATGCAGTGTCGGGCGGGCTGTGTTTGTGGGAGCTGTAAGCCACAAACAGACTGTGTCTCTTGTGGAAAGTTACCAGAAGAATCAGGAGGGACTTGTCTCTCTCAAAAGACTGAATGAAAGACTATTTTTATTAAGTGCTACTGACTTGAGAGTTCTGATGTTTTGTCTCTTTGCATTGTTTTTCGTAGACAAGTAGATTGTTGCTGGGGAGGAGGGGGGTTGTTTTTAGGAGGGTTTCATGGTTGGTTTTTGTTTGTTCACCTTTAGTGTATGTTAATAAATCTAACTGTTTCTATTTTTAAATTGAACCTGTTTTGCTTTTCTTTTAATCCTATTCCACTAAAATGAAAATTCGGCGAATGTGACAACCACTACATATTTTGGTGTTTCCGCCCGGTTATGTTGAATTTTAACCCATTACACAGGCCTATATTTAAGATGAATTTGATCCTTACCTACAACATTCTTTCGTATATTCTGCTTTTAAAAGATACATGGTTATATGCAATTTCTGCAATAAGAATTTGACTACAGGGCTGTTTGCATCTATTAAAGGTTGTCTTCTTATACTATCACAGCTTATTTTTATGATAGGACCAACATAATTTTATAATTTTGTCCCAAGTATAGTTTTGTTGCAGGTACAAAGTAGCTTCTAAACCCATCCCAAAGATCTAAAAATAACTAAAGGCTGGAACGAGATCCTGGAGAACTCTGAAACAAAGATGAAATAGGAAAAAAGTAAATTAATCTTGCTGTTTCCCCTGGATGTTCACAAAATAAACAAACAAAGACAGCAGTTGCCATTTTAATTACCCAGACCTTATTTAATCAGATAAATATAGAACTGTTCTGGAGTTCATAGTAAGCACAATGCTGTAAATTCTTCCATCTTAATTCTTAGTCTTAAGATTTTCTTATTAAAGTCAAATTATACCTCAAGAGAGAAATTTCTGTAATTTGCCTATATGGATGAACCTGAAGTTTAGGCCATCCAGTTAACACCACTGCTCCAAAACCCATATTTGTAAGTGCCCTGTGCTGTTAAATTTTCTCTTGTAAGTCTCCAATTTTCTTGACAGCCACTGTGATTTGCTTTCAGTGGGAGTATGTTAGCATTTAACCAGTAGTTTGGTGTCATCTGAGGATTTTGAGTTGAAAAATATCCTTTCTTTTATACTGCACGAGCATAATGGTAAAAAGTACCCAGGAAAATGCCCAAATTCTAATTCACAAGTGATGGCATTCTTTATTGCCTCCATAGTGTCAGGTGTTTTTCTGTCAACTGTACAGGCTGACTTGGAATTTTGTTTGTTTGTTTGCTTGATTGATTTTTTTTGTTAAATTTTGTTGGGTTTGTTGCTTTTCCTCCCCCCTCACTTTGTTACGTTTTATCTTTGAAAAACTGTGAATCCTACATCTTCATGTGCTGTTTTTGTTAGAGAAATGTTCTCAGATCAGATGACTAAAACAGTTGCAGCACAGGAACCTATAACTTGTGCCGCAGCAATTTCCTTTTTCGGCAAAGTCAAGAGGCCGTTGGTGTTAAGTGCTCTCTCGCTCTCTCTCTCGCTCTCTCTCTCTCTCTCTCAGGTGTATGGTAACAGAGATGGTAAGGACAGAGTCACAGTTCATGTTACCGTTCCTTGTAACATCACTCTGGGTTCTCTGAAGAGTAGAGGTAACCACAAAGGGACTGCTGCGATGGTTTCATATACCAGCGGCTCAGCAGGTGTTCAATTGCACAGCTTCATCTGACTTGGCTTCACAGAGGAACGCATAACTTGGTGGTCATAATGTTAGCACAGGGTTAAAATGATTCTGAAATCAAGGGAGCATGTACAATAAATTTCAGAGCTGGGTCAGTTACGTCTGGGAGAGAACAAAATGTTAAGTTTCTAGCTTCTATCGAATCATGTGAAATTGCACCTGCATAATCATATGACAGAATCAGGTGATTATTAAGGGGGGAGAACGATTGTTTTAATCAAATTAGGGTATACCAGAGTTTCCACGGTTGCATGCTTTAAAACAGTGGGGGCTTAATAATTAATAAGTTGCTGTATAATGGAAAAGTATAAAACTTGCCCTTTTTTGATGTTATACCAGAATTAGATTTGGGTGTATTCCTCTGATTTCTCAGAGCTCTCTTAATAAAAGCACCAACACATAGTCTTTCTGTGATTATGTGTTTCATCCTACGCTAACAGTAATATGGAAAATAATAATAGTGATAATTGAAACAAAACAGCCCCACAAAGAAACCTGAGACATTCACAAAAAAAAAAAAAAAACAGAGCACTGTAAAATCTTTTTTCAAGCCTTTGTCTTATTGTTTGTTGAAAAATGTAAATTTATGAAGCTGTGAAAGGGCTTATGGCAGACTCTACACAAACATATAAAAACATATAATTTGTGAATGGTTCAGTTTTTTGGAATCCTGGATTAATAGTAGAGAAATAATTATTTCTGGTCATAAATTAGAAAGGAAAGCATAAACATGAAATCTACTCTTTTTAATTTAATAAAAGTTGCCAAATTAAGAAACTTACCCAACACCTCAAAATACAAATTCAAGGGATATTATCATGTACCTGAGATATACTACTCCTGTTTAATGTTTTACAAACCATTTTTATTATCCTCTCATACAGCATCAGAACAAATGGGCATCTGTTAAGGTGAATTTTGTCATTCTTGAGTCTAACTAGACCTTTGTTCTTTTCTTAAATTGAAGAAAGAAAGATTCATTACAGACTATATGGAAAATACTTATTAAGATTTATTTTATTTTTTATTGCCCTTGCAACATTTACTTTTTTCCCTCTGGTTATAAACCCTTAAATCTTCTTTAGTTTGGGTCTTGAAATCTACCAATAAAAGGACAAAATTAAATACAGGCTACCAAGGAATAAGGTTTATGCCAGGTTGTGTTTTCTGAAAATTCACACAACAAAAAATATTCAAGGCACCACTAAATTTACAGGCTGTAAAATTCATCATTCACTTAGGAGCTGGACTTGATGACCTTTGTGGGTCCCTTCCAATTCAGAATATTCTATGAAATCTGTAAGTAATTCAATTGTAATCAATCTGAAGTGAAAGACAAAGTGACCAATCTATTTGCATGCTGGAAGATACACTCTCCTTTGAAGGAAAGAATGTACACAGAAATGAACATTCGGATTACAGACAAACAAATGTATGCTAATGTAAATTTGTGAACACCTCAAAACTTAAATGCTTTTGATTTTTGGGACTAATTGCTACAACTGTAGAATACAGTACTATAATCTACAGTAGACATGGACAATTTTTAAAATGCCCCAGACAAGTATTGATATGGTATGGATGCTCATATACTATTGTGCCAGCCATTGAAAAATGTGTTTTTTAGGGAAAAAAAAAAGAAAAAGAAAAAGAGTTCAGATATATAAATTCCTTTTCTAGTCAATATAGAGAGGTTGGCATCTGCAAACAGCCAGATAAAATTATTTGTTTCTGAAGAGATTTATCTGGACTGAAGCTGCCAAAATTAGAAACAACTACAAAACCTCTATAAATGGCTTAAAATTGTAATTTTTATGACAAGGTTCACAGAGATATTTGTTTGTTGGATTTTTTTCCTGTGTTTGGCATTTACCTTCATACCTAGGACTGCTGGAAGTAATCCATTGTGCATTGACTGTAGTGTTGACTTCATTAGTGTTGCAAAGAGCAAGCCAGATAATAATGCTCCTGACTAATTATGCCTGCAAATTATCATGAGAAGAAAATGGAAACTGCTTCCCAAAATCAAGCTCAAAATGAAACATGGAGTACAGTATTTTCATAACAGCATGTCAGTATTTTATGTGCTTGTTCTTTTTCTAGTTCGCAATGGTCAGAAAGATATCTGTGAGAATCAAAATATGCACAACAGAACTTAAACAGTATCACAGTGTCTCAAACATTTAAGTTACTCAAAACAAAGCACAAAATGAAGAAAGAAAAACTATCGTTCTACTAGAAACTGCAGAACATTTGAAGTGATAAAAACAGGAATAATTAAAATTCTGATGCCTCATTCTCTTTTAGGTAGAGCATAATGAGAACAGAAAATAGTACAACATTAATACATCCTCGTGACAAACCTTGCAAGGTAAAGGGCAATGGGTACAAACTGATCTGTCCTTGTTACTGTCTTCTTCTAATGCCACAATCCTCTCTAGTTACCCAAGTACAAAGTCATGCAAAGTATTAGTTCTCAAATCAAATTTTACTGTTGGCAGTGGGTCCAGTTACGTGAAATTGCAGTTCCTATTTCACTTAAAATAGGTAAATAATGAGATTCAATGTGCTGAGAATTCAGTCAACAGTAATGGATAGTTCATACTTAAGTAAAGGAATGACTTTATCTCTGGTGTATCTCTTGATTTTGGCATTGATTTTTCCACAGAGGTTATGTGCTGTCGCATATGTCTGGAAGCTTTGGCTTAATTGGATGCTTTTGTATTTGAGTACAAAGAAACCCCAAATGACACTATTTATGCTAATTCAAAAGTGTGGGATGTAGTGAACATTTAAAAATAGACTACATGATTATGTATCATAGAATTGGAGTTTCAAGGTTATTTCAATAGACAAAAAGATTTTTTTTCTGTTTAAACACCACTGCAAGAGAGGCCATGATAATCAGGTAAAGGCACATCTCTGAAGTATCCCGGATGATTAGACCTACCGAGGGCTACTTCCCTCCTACAGCTCCCTACTTCCTTCCTTCTAATGTCTTTGTGATTTTTCTAAAAAAGGTTAAATATTTATCTTTCACTTTTTGACTCTTTTGAAACAAATGAAATCCAATTTTTCAAATTTACCTTGTTTTGGAAGTCAAGATTACTAAGAAATATTAGTCAAGATTTTAATTTTTACCCTCTCAGTGAGTTCAGAGACAGACCTTTTATCAAGCATGGTAGAACTTTCATCATGTTTGGGGAAGGTACCTCTTTGCACCAAATATTCTTTTTGAGAAGACTTCCCTTGCCTCATACATGAATTTCCTATGATCCACAGAACTGGAGTATTTAAGCTAAATCTACATATTTTAAGATCCACATATTTAAAATACACCTATTTTCCATTCTTTTATACTTTGACTTCTTTCAAAGTGGTGGTCAATTAATTGGAAAGTATGTATAGCTGGAGATTTTTAATGACTTCCTGATAAATCGCTTAACTTGTTTTTTTCAGATTTTTCTATCCTATTTCATAAAAGACTGCATTCGACTAGGCCATTTTTTCTTCAGGTCTGGGCTTTGTCCCTGAAATTTGTAATTCCCTTGCAGCTAAGCTCCAGATGCACTCTTGACCTGAAACATAAATAAAATTGTCTGCACTTTTCCAGACACATTAATCCTACTATAGTAATTACGTGTACGTGAATTCTTAGGGAGGCTCTCACAGTCTCATGGACAAAGTGTTTGTTAAAAAGCAAAACTAATTTATCAGGCTCTTGGCAAATGATAACACTCATATGGGAAATCAAGCCTCTTGAACAGCATGGTCAATTGTTGTATGATGGCAATGGGAGTCTCCCTTGCAATAATCACTACAGTGGCATCTTCAGCAGGGTTGGGTAAAATTCCAGCTGTTCCACAATCCTGCATGACCCCTCTGGCATATGAATAAACTATGGCTATCAATTACCCTAACTACATATAAAACATCTCTCAAATATCTCAACCATGTACAAAATGTTGTTCTGCTTGACTTTTTTTGAATCTCTGTGAGGAGTTCTCTATTGGCTCTTTACAATTATTTTTTCCATGTACAGTTTGATCAGTTCTGCAGCAGGAGATGCCTGGAGGTCCTTGGGATAATTCACATGGAATATAAATCAGCAAATTTAAGGACAACTTGATTTTTGAGCAGTCCCGGGGATTCAGAGAGGTCCCAGCTGACTGGAAGTTGACAAATGTCCCAATTTTCAGGAAGAGAAAGAAGGAGGACCCTGGAAACTTCAGGCCCATCAGTCTCCCTTCAGTGTCTGATAAAATCATGGAAAAGATTATTCTGTGAAGTACTGAAAAACACTTGGAGGACAGCATAGTCATTGATACCAGACAGCACAGCTTCATGAGGGGAAAGTCTTACTTGTTGAACCTGATATCCTTCTCTGACAGGGTAGCACACTTAGGTGATCTAGGAAAGCCTAGACTTCGGACTTCAGCAAAACTTTTGATAGTGTCTCTCACAGCATCCTCCTGGACAAAATGCGTGATGATGAAGGTAGCTATTGGTGCAGTCAGTCAACTGGTTAAAAGTTCTTTGTCTGCAGTAAATTATCCCATGTATGCAGATCCAGATCCCTGTTCCTGAGGAACAAACTGTGAACTTCTTGAGCAACCCAGGAATTAACATCACCATCCTGATGTCTATCCACATCACAGTTTTAACTAAAGGGCAGGCTGGAATTTCAGCTTGTAGCTCACTAACAACTAAGATTCTTAGCATTTGCCACAGAATGAAATGCTTTGGCATATATAAGGTTAAAAAATAAATATATAAATCCAAGGAAAATATGATTGAAATAAGAATAGGCCATGATTATGTTGAGCTTTTTTATTCTGTAGAAGAGTAAGATTTCCTTATCACTTGCAAGCAGGGTTGGTTTATATATGTAAGTGCAGGAAATCTCAAAACATGCATGCAGATTTGAACATTACTTCCAGTTCTGTCTATCTTATATTATAAAACCACACTCCCAGAAAATTTGTTGTGTAGGCTAACATTTTTCTTCACCCTTGCCATGATGGATTTTTTTTTTGTTGTTCATTCTTTTTGGCATCTGATCACAAAATACAGCATAAATGATGTGTTGCTAAAGACAGCATTTGGGAGGATGTAAATGGGCAACTAAGCATCTCTTAGTACCAAAAGTAAAAAAAAATTTCCTTACTTTTTGGCTGTCTGTTCTAATGAGATTTACTTTTGCTGACATACTTTCACATTAATTTCCCCTGTAGCAGATAAAAGAACAGGGCTACAGGAGGATTATATTATTGCATTTATTAGTAATATTCTTATGCGTACAATATAGTGAGCACTTAACAATAACTTTTTTGAGATCTAGTAAAATTGAGGCCTGTTACATTAGTTCAGTCAAATTTGTTGATTTTCTCCCCTTTCCTTTATTTGTTTTGTTTCTGACTTCTGTTTATTTCCTTGCCATAATCCTTGTCTGCTTAGAGATTTGTGTGGATAAAATAAAAAATCTTCTTTGCTGTCATTGGTTTATTCTCATTCCATCTTGACAAGAACTGTAGAAAATCCAGCTAGAAAGCAAGGGTTTTTAAGCATACCGTGCCTCTTTTCTTTACCTACCTGCAGCTATGTAAATTAAAAAAGAAAAAAAAAAAAACCCAACCAAAAAAACCCCTCAAAAAAACCCTAAAACCCCACCCTAAATCATTTCCTACCTTCTCAGAGCATAGTTTCTTAGGGCAATGGGACTTTCACTCCCTGTGGACTGCCCTTTTATACAACCTTCATACTTAGTGGGGCGTAATCTTTTTATTCTCTATGCAATACCTCTCCTTTCCTGTTTTCTTGGTCATAATTTCCACCACAGATAAAATCTTTTCATTATTGTTCTTAGACCATTTCAACTATGAGTCCTTTCCAAATTTCCAAAACTTTATCAGGAATCTTTTTTTCATTTACATGATAATTTTATAAACATGTTGGGGTTGTATTTGTAGTTTATAGCTCCCTATAGCTGAGTGTTTCCCCTGGGCCTGTTGACCTCATGACATCTCTGTAATTTCATTCTCTTAATATTTTAGCATGCAAAAACAATGGGAGATAAAGTCTCCTCAGATGTTAGACAAAACTTGCCACACATCTTACTAAAATTTCCTGCCAATAATTATTTTTCTGACAAGCCTTACAATTAGTAAGCCTGTTTTGTAATATGTAGAAAATCATAACAATCTGATTAAGATACTGAGAGTGTTCAATGCTGCTTGCATTCATTATAGAGGCTGGACAAGCCATCTAAGTGACTGATGAGTAAATCCGTTACCAGGAGACTTCATGCCTTTTTTCAAGGGCAAAATTCCATGTCACTCAAAGATAATTCTTTTCAGGGTGGAACTCCATGCACTTTTGTACCTATGAATCCCACACATCAGAGCAGCTCAGTTAAAATTTCCCAGTTTGGGAAAACGCTTAATCTCGTCACCAGAGAGGTTCTGTTTGTTGTTCATAGCCCAACTGATTCTTTTATGTCCCCCTCAGAGAACCCAAACAGTTGGGTTCAGCCTACTCATTTCTACATTAAGTACCAAATGTCTTTGAAAGTTTGCATTGCAGAAGGCAGAGGACTGCCAGAGTGGTTGTTTTTATAATGAATCCCTATGGAAACAAAATGTTGTGATTTGAAATTTTGACCAGTCAAAGAAATAAATGGACTTTAAAAAGGAAAATTTTTGTTATTAATAAAATTTAGGTATGTCACGTGATATGTAATGCAATTGGCATGACTTAATTTATAGTGAATATAGCAAATTTATAGTGAAAAAGTAGAGATACTTTTTCAATAAGTCTAGTTCCATGTTTTGATATATAATAGAAATAAGCCTGTATTTGACTTGTTTAATCAAGAAGTTGCATAATCATAGAATCAAAGAATGGTTAGAGCACCTTAATGGTCACCTTTTCCAATACCCCCATCCTTTGCCATGGGCAGGGACACCTGCCAGTAGGTCAGGTTCCTCAGGGATCCATCCAACTTGGCTTTGGACACTGTCACAGATGGGGCATCCACAACTTCTCTGGGCAAACTGTTCTTGTGGCTCACTTCCCTCTGAATAAAAAATTTCTGCTTAAAACCTAATGTAAATCTCTACTTTTTCAGTTTAAAACAGTTACCCTTTGTTCTATCACTGCCTGTCTATGGAACAAGGTACTCTCCCTCTTTTTTTTTAAACTTCCTTGAAGTACTTAAAGGCTGCAAAAAGGTTACCCCGGTGCCTTCTCACCTCCAGGCTGAACAACCCCATCTCTCTCAGCCTTTGTAGGAGAGGTGCTCCAGTCTCAGAATAATCTTCGTGGCTCTCCTCTGGACCTACTCTAACAGATCCACGTCTGCCCTGTGCTGAGAACTCCAGTCCTGGACACAGTACTTTTAGGTGGAATCTCACACTGTGATTATGACAGCTGAGTTCAAAATTGATCTGTTAAAAACCTCCACTTACATGGTTTCCATCTGGAGAAGCATAAGGAGTGATTCTGGTCATTTTCACTAAAAAAAAAAAAAAAAAAAAAGAATGCTTTCTGTTTGACAGTTTGTAATATGAAGAGAGTTTGCCAACTGAGGAAGGATATTCACTTGCATGACTCTTGCGTTACAGCACACCTGAGAATATGTTTTAAAAAACCTGGGGTTTTAACCCCAGCCAACAAGCAAGTCCCACACAGCAGCTCTCACTCCTCCACCAGAAGCACTGGGGAGAAAATTGGAGGACTAAAAACTGGAAATCTTATGAGTTGAGATGAAAACAGTTTACGTACAGAAAATAAAAACCACACACACAAGCAAAGCAAAACAAAGAATTAATTCACTGCATCCCATGGGCAGGCAGGTGTTCAGCCATCCCCAGGAGAGCTGGGGCACATCACACATAAATATTTCTTTGGGAACACAGATGCTATCACTCCAAATGTTCCCCACTTCCTCCTTCTTTCCCTCACTTTAATGCTGAGAATGATCTCATGGTCTGGAACATCCTTTGGTCACTTGGAGTCAGCTGCCCTGGCAGTGTCACCTTCCAACTTCCCCCTGCAGTCTCAACTTCTTCACCAGCGTGGCAGTACAAAAAGCAGAAAAGGCCTTGGCTCCTGTATAATCCCTGCTCAGCAACAGCAAAACCAATTCTATTACCACCACTGTGTTCAGTACAGATCCAAAACACATACACTGTGAAGAAAATTAACTCTATTTCAGCCAAAACCAGGACAAGAATATCTGAATCTGCAGCTGAGTCATTCCACAGCCTAAAATATCTTGTACTAAAGGGCTTTCTTGATAAACAAAGAGGAGAATTAGCTGCTTTCAAAGAGATTGAGGCAAATCAACACTTTCAGAGCAGCCAAGAGAGTGGGCTTTTCAATACTTCCCATCAAAGTTAGGGAGGATAGTGAACCTATGTGAGAAGACATTTTTTCTGATAGGAGCACAGCACTTTCTTGGAACAAATCTAGGGGATACTGATATTGTTCTTTAATAATAACTACATCCTAAATTACCCTTAATGGTAGTTAAAGGCCTTAAATGTAGTTAGGTTTCTGAATCAAGCCCTTAGGTGGTCAATGACCAGAGCTTGAGCCACCTGTAATAGAAAGCTCAGCTCTTTGCAGAATGGCTGTATGACATTCACCAAGTTTCATCACAAACACTATTGCTGAGTTGTGACAGACTACAGATGGCAAAGCCAGGCAAGACAAGCAGAGTGAAAACGGAGAAATAGAAGTGTTGAAATGGTAATACCATCACAAGGATCTAGGACAGAAACACCAATGCAGTACAATGTATTAAAAAACTAAGGAAAAGGAAGTGCAGAGAAATGGGAGATCTCAACTTGACAATAAAAGGGTCATGCTGCTCCCAGAAGCAATGAAAGCCAGCTTTTTCCCAGATGACTGATAAGACCCAAGTTAGCTCAAGGTTAGATCCAGCAGAACGTTAATGATTAGCCCTGTATTTTACAAGTCCTATTTCTCAGCTGTATCGATCAGACAATAAAAATTTTCTGGGTGCTCATGGGAGTGTGCATCTTGCTCTCAAGGTCTCTTTGCGCAGAGCAAAATATGCCTGGAGAAGTTGTGGTTCAGTAAGGGAAGGCTGGACCAGGCAACTACTTCAGAACGAGTGGAATCACTCTCCAGAGGTTGACTTTCAGGTAGGTAATGCAGGAGTTAGGTACCTAAGATATTTAGAGCAGCCTTAGCAGTGCTGTGAACAGATAAGACAATCAATGCAGTCAGACAGTCAGTGTGGGATATTTTGTGCTTTCATAACCACATCTTCTAGTCTGGTAGAAGTGCTTTGCTACAGAGTTCATATCCTTGTGAGACAGATTTTTACTCTGCTTGCCTGCTCAGGGAAATATTGCTTTATTACTTGTTAGACCACACTGTAAATTTATGTTCTTTTCAGAGGTTGTGAGTAAAGTGGTACTTTTTAGTTTTTTTTTGGTTTGTTTTTTTTTTTTTTTTGCAAAAGAAAGATGAAATTCTTTTACTTTGTAGCACCAGAAAGACAGAACTAAACAGGCAATACACTGCTTATACTCTTATGAAATCCTGCTAGTAGTACCTTGCTAATTAACTTGACATGGATCTGAATTGTTTTAAGCCTCCATTTGCTTAAAACAGCACAAATCTGGATTTATTCAATCTCAATTTAGTCTTCAAACAGATATTTGTGTCTTCACCTGTTGGAGAGAAGTAGGCTCTCCACAGGATGATTCAGAACTTCTCTCATTTAAATTTCTCTCTTGAGGTGTCATTCTGTTAAGTACAGGAATAGCTTATGCCATTTTTGTGCCTAGGTTAGACTCCTCAGGAAGGTGCCAGAAGCTAAGTGGAATGAATTCAGAATAAATTTTCTGACAAAGAGTTTAGGTTCAAAGATTAAAAAAAAAAAAAAAGTCCTTCCAATGATATACGTTATATCTGAAAGCGCCTAACTTATTGAGAATGAGAATAAACATCAGACTTCCTTTCAAGTTTACTCCCTAATTTCCAGGAGCATATGGCCCGTCAACTCACCTAGCTGCAATTGCATTCAACACTAACTTCTGTGCCTGTGTTCCCCTGTCAGCCAATAGATTGGTACTTCGTTGCTTGAGAGTTACTCACTGATGTGCTATCAGTGTTTGGATGACATTGTCTATAATTTTGCTCACTTCTGCTATGAGTTACAAAGTTATTCAGGGCCTTGCTTTTGATTCTCCTCTCCTAAGGCCAGAATAGCTGATACTCAGCCATCTAATTCCATGAGTGTAACAAGAACCCAAACTGCCTGAAATAATAGTATATTTCATTTGACTTATGTGTGCTTTCACAGGCATTATTGCAATACTTCCTCACAGTTCTACAGTTAAAGCCAAAGTGTCAGAATGTGACACACCTCCAAAGAGCAATAACCTGTAAAACAAACCAAAAAAGTAAAATTAATAAATTGAAGTCCTTCCAGATATAGTTTCTATATGCATCTAAGGATCTATTGGTCAAGAAATTACATAATTCTTTGTGAAAATTGGGGCAGAAATTCTACTTTATTTAGATCTAGGACACAGAACTCACACTGTGTAGTAGCCACAAGAACTAGATGAATTATTGATGAGTAAAAACAGGATTTTAATTCACAGAGGAGTAAGATATTTTTGTTTTTAACTTCTGCTCATGCTGATGATAAAATATCCTATATCATTTGGTATGAGCCTCATTAAATATATGAATCCTATGCTTTCATAACTCTTTAATGTTTTCCAGCCTCTATTTCAGCTTTAAATAGTGTCAGGGAAATCAAGACGCATGAATTATTAAGAGAAAAGATTTTGCTAAAATGACAGAGCATTCAGTCCATCTGTCTCACATTTTTAAGTTGTTCTATTCACATGTTTTCCAAAATTACAAGAACAATTAACACAGAGATTTCAAATACTTTTTTATTCCTTTATATTTTTATTTTTAAATTTTTTGTTAAAAATGTTTTTACAATCGTTACTTTTTTTTTTTTAAATTTTAGATGTAGGCTCTTGTTTGTCCAGCAAAAAAAAAAAGTGCCAAAAAACACAGGGAAAAAGCTTTTTGCAGATTGTTTCACTAAACCACAGAAGATTAAGGTCCTATATCTATGAGAGTTGATGCCCATATTTGCCAGTTAGCTAGATAATTCCTTTGTTTTCAAAATGTAAAAACCACTAATTTCTCTCCACATTTCCTCCTAGATTTGCATTATAAAATGAAGAAAAGAACTGTAAGGCAAGAAAAAAAAAAAACAAACAACAAAAGTGCAATTTTTCAGCCTAGTAAGATATCTTTTTTTCCTAAAATGGTAAAGTTCTGGATTTTGTTTCAATGCTGCTTACTCACTACATTTTTTTAACCTTAAAGGAAAATTCAGAAACCATTATGAAGCATGTGTGTTTAACCCTTTGTGGAACTGAATTTTTTTTCTTAAATGAGACTTACTATCTAAATATAATGTGCTGTCACTCTCTAGAGCTGTCAAAATAAGTCCAGGTAGGCTAGTTGGGGAAAAGGACTTGGATTTCCTCACCATTGAGAATATTTCAGTAAAAATAATCTAACAACTGCTATTTTCAACAAGCAATAAGGTAAAATCATGGAATCACAGAATCAAAAAACCTTAAGGCCAGGAGGGACTTCTTGTAGTTTAGTCCAACATTCTGCTAAAAGCTGGACATATTCAATCAGGCTGTGCAGGACTATATCCACAAGGCTTGAATACCTCCAGGATTTGACGCTCACTGTGCTCCTCTCTGGGTAACTTGCTCCAATTTCCCATGTTCTGATTACTGTCCTTTGATCTCTTCCAATCACTGGACACTTCCATGAGATTGCTCCACGTCCTCTGAACCCCCACATCAGGTAGTTGCAGATGGCAATATGGTCTCCCTGAGCCTTCTTTTCCCCAGGCTGAGCCAACCCAGTTGTCTCAGCTTTTCCTAGTCTTTCTTGTGCTCCAGCCCCATGACAGACATAGTGGCCTGTGCTGGGCAAGCCCCAGGATGTCCATGTTTATTTGTAAGGGGTAGCCCAGATTCTGTGAAAAAACTAAACACTGCTGTCATAGTCTCACCAATGCTGAACTGGGGACAAGGATTTTTCCCCTCAGTCTGCTGGTTGCAGTGCTGCTCGTGTAGCCCAGAAGGCAATCGGCCTCTGCTACGAGGTTGTACTTCTGGCTTATCCTCTGCTTAGAAACCACCAGCTTTTTCAAATCTGCTTTCCAGCTGGTCAATCGCCAGTATGTACTGGTAATTGGGTTTACTGCTCTCCAGGTGCAGACTTTTGCGTTTGCTTTTAGTGAAATTCCTAAGGTTCCTGCTAGCCCATTTCTCCCACCTGTCCAGGGAGTAACAGTCCTGCTCTGCCCTCTATGTACTCTTTTTACTCTGAGGTTGTTTGTAGATTTGCTAAGAGTACATTCTGTCCCACCATCTAGGTTGTTCTAAAGACATTAATGCACTTGTTCCAGAAGCAATAACTTGTAAAACACAACATCAGCACATACCAGTCCAGCACCTGCTCTTTCCACCATTAGCCACTGGTCTTTGAGTCCAGTAGTTCAGTCACTTTTCTATGCACCTTACTGTCTACCTGTCCACACCATATCTCAAAATTTCAGTAGTAAGGAAACTATGAGGGACTGTGTGAAAGACCTTCCTAACATCAAAGTGTGAAGTATCAGCAATAATCACTTTGTCACAGAAAGCAGTCAGGTTGCCCAGGCATGAGTTACCCTTGGTGCAAACATGTTGGCTGTGTCCAGTTACCTGAATTGTTTATTGTGTCTTGAGAAATAACTTCTAACAGGATTTGCCCCATTACAGATGAAGTGAGACCTTTACTTGGATCCTTCTCCTGGAAGATGGATATGATGTTTATCTTTTTCCAGTCATCAGAAACCTTTCACAGTGTCCATTTGTTTTTGAAAATTATATGGTTGGCCCTCAGCAACATCAGCCAGCTCCTCAGGTAGCCATGGACATTGCATTTGGACATACAGGCTTGTCTATGTCTAATTGTCTAATATTTAAAAAAGAGTAAAGAGAAGTTTATGTTGCTGGTCTTTCCACGTATATTTTTTAGTCCTCCCAAGTAAAGAGGGAAGTTCTAAATGGGAATTTTCTACCTGTAAAATTTTTGACGATGACAGAAAATATATTTTTCAGTTCATCTTTTAAACCATTCCCAAGCCTTTAAAGAGCTCAGCTTTTATGTCATGCCACTATTCCATTCCTTCCTCTATACTTCTTTTTTTATGACATTCCCAAGTATATCAACTGCTCAGCACATTTTTCAGGTTTTCCAGTGTATTGATTTAAAAACTCTGATTTTAAATCTTTTTCTTTTAGTGATTCATATAAATTATCATATGCTTTCACTAGGTCTTTGATTAATCAAACATTTTCTAAACTTTTTTACACAAACCAAATAAAAAATAAACTCTACAATAAACTCCTACATGAAGCAGTAACATGTATTGGCATAATATTTACATTGTATCAACAGATATTGAAAATGAAAGAGACATCTTTTCATGTCATTATCATCAAAATCTTTCCAAGCAACTTAATTCTATTATTCCAGTTTTGTGACCAAATTTAGTTTATTCAGTCAGGGAGAAATAAATCTGTTTGTATTGCTGATGTATTTTGCACAAACCACTTTAATTGAGGTTGTGTAATCAGTGGAAAGTAAAGAGTTATGACTGCATGCAATGAAATGAAGAGTAAAGCATATTCTGCTCCCTAATCAGCTGTTGGGAACGGACATAAAGTTTGTCTTTCAGTTATAAAGTAAAAGTTTGGAATTAAGTGTGAAGGAGGGGAGATAAAACAGTTTGTTTACAGTTTGATGCATTGTTTGTTTTTTATGAGAACATAGGTGTAAATCATTACCTAGCTGACAGAAAAACAAGGATTAGCAGTATGGAGAAACATGTATGTATTTAACATGATTATATTCCCATATGTTTCATCTGTAGGCCAGTAAATATGCTGTCTGCCTGTAAAGGAGATGACCCTGCTGTGTGTTAAGCTGGCAGTTTGGGGTCTCAGTGTTGCCATGGCCTGATCTGGGTGTCACTGGTTTAACCCCTGTGCTGGGGCCAGTGGCTGCTGCCTCCCCTGCTCCAGCTTCAGCCCTGTGGTGGCCCCACTGAGGAAGGGGTGGCACTCTCACCTCCATCACTGCCTGACAACGCATAGCCCTTTGTGTGCATGGGACTGGCAGACCAGGAGAACGATGCCAAATGGATGAGAACATTTATAAAGATAAATCTAAGAATATTTAAGGCCAGAGGTGAAGGTTCCACCCACCATCATGCCTCTCCCACTGAAGAAGGCAAGATGCTGGCCGTTCCACGTGCCACCCTCTCTTCTTCTGAAATTGCCAACAGAATCACAGAATTAACTACATTGGAAAAGACCTTTGAGATCATTGAGTCCAACCTTAAATCCGAGAGGAACCCAGTCTCACAGTATTGCTGTAACTGAATTACAAAAAAGCCTGTATTTTCATTAAGATTATAATTAGGTTAATAAATTATTTGCTCCACTCAATACACTCCTTTCCATTTTTACATATAACAGGATTTGAGCATCAAATGTCATACATAATCACACAGAAGGAAGCGCTTTTCAGCAGTATCATTTAAAGCTGTATTTCATACAGTTCATAAATCCCATGAGCAGTCTTTAAATTCCTGTTTCACATATCATTCCTTGTTCTTTTCTGAAACAAAGTGGGAGCAGTCTGCCTGCAGAATAGAGGCAAGATCCTGATACAGGTTTATATGACTATCACCTGAATACATCCTGAGTTAGTTCTGGATTTTTCTGCATCAGAAGTGAAGATTTCCACACCTGAAGTGAAAAGAAGGCAAGTTATTAGGTACAGTCAAACCATGTCTCTTTTCCCCTACTTTTGGCATGCTTACATAAGCAAGATATTTCTATACTTGAGTGAACATAGCAGAGGCCACCAGGGTGCTTGTGCATTGGAGTATCTGACCTGTGATGGAATACTGAGGAAGATGATCTTGTTCTCTCCAGGAAAGAAAAGGCTTCCGGGGTACGTTAGAGAAGCATCTGATATATATGGGACAAGGTAGTTGAGCTGTAAATAGCATTACATAGCAGAACAACAAGAGAAGAGTTTTAAAACGAAAATCAGAAAACTGATGATAGTAGAAACAGGAGCTATTCAGACTAGGTATGAAGAAAACCTTTTTTTTTTCCCATGAGCATCGTCCAACAAGAGAAGAAGTTGCCCAGAGATATTGTGCAACATCCACCTCTGGATTTTTTTCTACATTCAATTGGATAAAGTCTTGAGCTGCCTGGTTTGACCCCATAGCTGATGCTGTTTGAAGCAGGAGGTTGGGCTAGAGATCTCCTGAGTTCCTTTCTCACTTGCACTGTTCTGTGTTTTTATGGTCAGAATGTTTACCCAGACCTGGACAGTTTTCACAATTCTGTAAGTGCAGACAGAGTCAGGACTCATGGCTATACGTCATTGTAGTCTTACAACACATCATATCTATGCTATTACTTAAGTGACTCTAGGAAATTAAGTAAAATTGATTAAATATAAAGAAAAGTGACTTAAACCCCATTACAAGATGATTCATATGCAAGTCCTTCTTTTACATAGTGAGACAAAAAATGACCAGATGATAGGCAGGTGAAAATGGACAATTGGAACCATGGATTGATCAGGAAATATTATTAGTTAAATCTGAAAATCAGTAGCTTCTTATGTATTGCTAGGTACCAAAACTGTCATTAACAATAGCATATTATAGATGAAGGACAAAGAGTACCTAGTTATTGACAACTGTAATATCATTATATTTGCTTTTTAAACAGCTAGTATTGCATTGAATTATTGTATATCTATTAAAATCCTTTATGGTGATTGCTGCATAGACCCAAATCAATTCCTCATTTCTTCATTGTCAACAGAATTTCTGTCATTGTATTATTTTATGATAGTTTGGAAATCCTGGCTATAGCTAGGTATGCATCTGTGAAAACTGATGACAGTAGAAAATGTGAATTAAATACAATTTTAAAATAAATATCAAACAGAATTTTAAGTTTGATCCGAACTTTTAGAGAATTCTGCCGAAGCTCAAACATTAATATTCAGTACAACTGAAGCAAAATCTATGGAAAGATCATTTCTCACTGACTGAAAAGAAAAAGAATATTCTTTAACTGTTTCATCGGCATTCATTCTTAGACCTCCTCTTAACCACATTCTTATCCTCTCTTTTGCTTCTTTTCTTTTCCAGCTGTATGTGTTTGATAGGTATAAAGAAATTGTATATTAATAACAAAAGACTGCTATTTCAGTCTTATTTGGTGATATGTAATTTCAAAATGTCTGTATTTCTTTTCCATTTCTCTTATTAATGTGCTTTTTTCTCTCCTACAGAGTAAAAAAATGTGACCATATGCATTTTTCTTTTCAACAATCTTTTCATTGTATAGTATTCCTAGTCTTTAATTGGTAAATCAACAGCAGTCATTTACTAAAGAGAATATTTTTTATATTATTATATTATTATTTTATTTATAATATTATAAGATCTCATTGGAATTTATTTTTATCTTCCTAAACAGAATTTTAAATTGCAAAATAAATCTATGCTTAAGATATCTGAACATCATTCACATTTGTAATTTTCAAGTGTACTGAAAGTAGATGCGCTTACTTAAAGAAAATTTCTTTGTATGGGTCATGTTGGATTTGCCAAAATCTATGTGCTGCATCTGTACCCTGTAAAACAACTACCAGAAAACTGTGATTAATGTGGATGGATAACTGAAAGACCCCAGATATTGCTCAACAAGGGTCTTAAAAAGACTTGAGATGTACCCAACACGATATTCCTTGAGAGGTCAAAAGAACAAAAAAAGTTTTACTAGCAAACTTCAGAAAATAAGGGAACTTAAGCAAAATTTTAAAGCAACATTCAATCAAAATAAAGCATTTCACAAAGCATTCATTTAGCAAACTCCAATTCATCCAATTTTTAGTTATCCAAATTTTGAGAAGAAGAAAGAGAGATACAGAAAAGAACAAATATAGCTATCACCCATGGCTCCAGTAAAGTTTCAGCTGATTTAAAACCTAAGAAGAGGTAGGATCAAGACCTGCATGCACCTCATGCTCTGGCTTAAGTATGTTTTGGCTTTCCTAGGCCCTTCCCCCAGATGAGACTTCTGGTAGCAGCTGGGTTAGGGGCTCCAGGGTCGGGGTATGGAGCATTGCCTCCCACCTGCCAGGGTCTGGCCCCACAGGGCTGGGATACAGGCCCTGGGGGTTCAGGGTGTGTGGAGCAGGACATTGCCTTGACAGGACAAGACCTGACTTGCTCCGTCCCCCACACATGAGCCTAAAATATTTTGAGCCAGGATCCTCCTCTGGTCTCTCACAATAACCTAACTTTAAAGTTCCATCTATATAGTTTCAATATGAACAAGTAAATTATAAATGGATACAATGCCAAAGATCTCACAGTACTAGTACTTGAAATATATATAAAGTGGAAGATAACTTTTTTCGTTTATGGCAATAATGTTTATTTAAGAAGAAACGCCTACCTGAAATGAAATGATGTTACAAAACAGAAACCATGAATTCTATTGTGTAGTCTGCAACAGCTTGTATTCATCTGCAAATTTTCTAAATTGCACCAATAACTCTGGAATTGAATAATTTCACTTATGGAATGTCAAACAAGATTCCAATATTGCTGAAACATTGTTTTTAGATGTTAAATAACACCCAAATGAGAAAAGAAAGAGGAGAAAACTACTTGTTAGTTAATGATTTCAAAGAGATGAACCGTTTCAGAGAAACACTTTTGTTTATTATCAGAGTGAGAATCCTGTGGATTCTGGACACAAAGATGTTAAAAGCATAGACTATCAATTAAGGATCTTGCATCAGGCATTGATACTACTTAACTCCCCTCAGTCATCCAGGGATGCCATTATATCTTTTGGTCTACTACTTTTTCGTCAGACTGCTATAGGATTTTTATCCTTCAAAACAAGAAATCCATTCTGTGTACTGTTCACAGAGCCCTTTACACACAGAAAGGTGTTCTGTCTTGCAAGTCTAGCCCATTTTTGGTTTTTTTTTCCCCGTTTTCTTCTGTCTTTGCATGGAGTACATATGCCATCTAAAAGCACCAAACTATTTGTGCCTCAGGTAATTGTGTATCAAGCATCCAGTTTCCAAATTATCACTCTTCCAAGATTGTAGGAATGTTCTTATATATCTTTGCATGTTTGCTTTCAGATTACTATATCAAAATGCTTTCCTAAGAACTGTAACATTGTTGCAGCAGCCCTCTTGTTAGATGGCAGAAATGAGCTAAGACACAGACTTCTTGTTTATCACAGCATGAAAAGGGTCCTGGTCCATTCCTCTTTACAGCTCAGCCATCCTGACTCCAACCATTCACTGACTCTGGCTGCAGCAAGCTCCTACTGTAGGTTTCCCTTGCAACCTCTGACTGATGTGTATTTCCTGCTAAACAATGACTGCAGCTATCAGTTTGCACACTCTGAATGCAGGCTTTTACCTGGCTAGACTATGGCTGCAGGTTCCAACAACAGGCTCTAACTGCAGACCCAGACTGACCTCACAGCAGTGATTCTCTCTCCCCAGGATCCTCCTTCTTTGTGATCCTCCACGATGATTCCCTTCACCAGCTAACCCACTCCCTTTTATCACACTTTTCTTTATTGGCTATAGCTGGGACTCATTAGGGGGCGAGGCTGTACTGGGTAATTAACACAGCTGTTACTTATCAGGTACAAGGTCACCAGTATTCCTTTCTCCTAGATAATATAGTTAATATTCATGTAATATATTTTTTTCATTATGCGATGCCTAATAACATAAGGATAATCCTCAGTATTTGTAGAGAAAATATATAGATCTGATTTTACTACCTTCTTCAAATAACTTGCAAATTATTTGCAAAATTAAAAATTGTGTAGAAAGATGATACAAAATCAAATGATCAGAGGAATATTCTGGTTAAAAGAAAAATTATTCAGGTTATTCAAAGCAGGACTATTTTGGTCTGGTTGTACAGGGTTGTGTCCAGGCAAGGCTTGAACTACCTCCTGTGTTTGACACTCACTCCACTGTCTGCTCAGCTCTTTCAGGTTCCCTTTGTCTGTCATGTGCACCAGCCCCATGACAGACACAGTGTCCTGCGCTTGATGGTCTCCAGGATATCCATGTTTTTTGTAAGGGGAAGCCCAGGTTCTGTGAAAACAGCATTTCAGTCATGGTCTCACTGGTGTTGAATAGAGGACAAGGTTCACTTTCTTTGATCCCTTTGCAAAACTCTTCCTTCTGCGGCACGCAAAACGCCAGTATACATTGGTGGCTTATGGTCACCCTGGTGTCTGTCAGGACCTCTAGGTTCTGTTCTGCAAACTGCCTTCCAGATGGGCACCTGTACATGGGTTTAATCCTTCTTGGGTGCTTTTTTTTTTTTTTTTTTTTTTTTTTTTTTTTTTTTTTGCATCTGCTTTTGTTAGACTTCCTGAAGTTTCTGTCAGTCAGATTCTGTCAGTCAGTTTCTGCAAGTCTGGTCCCTCTCAGTAGCTGTCCTGCCCTCCAATGCACCAACACCCTCCATAAACACATTTCATGGTGTTGTCTGAACACTTGCTGAGTTCACAACTTGTCCTGATATCCAGGTCATTGTTTATTTTTCCTAATTCCTCATCAGTAGTCTTTTCTCCTGTGGATATTTGATGGTGGTCCTAGAGATACTAAAAATTGAACAAAGTGACCCAAAATTTTCCTTTAATAACATTTCTCCAATTCTGTTGTCATTGATATTTAAAGCTCTACCATTTCCCTCAGGTAAATAAACCAATGAATTTTTTAAGATTGTTTTTCTTTTTGATATTTATTAAATTCTGCTTTTGCTGTTTCACTGTCTCTGGCAGGGATGGAGTTATTTTTTTTTCCTAACAGGCCACATACTGCTGGTTTTGGATTTGTGACTTAAGCAGTATTGATAACACACCAGTGTTTTGGCTATTTCTGAGCAGCATTTGCACTGTGTCAAGGTTTTTCCTGTTTCTCACATGGCCTCCACAGTGAGTAGGCTGGAGTCATTAAGAAGTTAGGAAGAGACACAGATAGAAGAGGTGATCTGAGTTGACCAAAGGGATATTTTATGGCATATACCATGTTCAACAATAAAACCTCAGTGGATTTTTTTAGGGGCCTTCCACTATTTCTTGAAGACTGGCTGGGTGTCAGTCTTCTTGTGGAGGGTTTTGAGTGGTTGCCCTTGCATAACTTGGGCCTTCTTTTTTTGTTGTTTTTCTTTATCTTAACTTATGAAACTATGCTTATCATCCATGAGTTTTCTTTCCTTTGCTCTTCATATTGTCTCCCCCATCCTGGTGAGGTGAGATTTAGGGTTAGCCAGCACTTGTGTGGAGTTTAGCTGCCAGCCAGCATCCACTCACTACTTGTGGTCTTCAACTATACTGCAGAAGTATTTAATTATTTTTGTTTCCCTTGAGTGTTATAGACCTTGACTTCTTTTTTTGTTTTTACTACTTGTTATCAATTTCCCTTTTTTGGTATATTACATCAGTCTGCTATAAACATCTTTTCTTCATGTCAGTATAGATAGAATTACAATATATCAATGCTTCATCATTCCAGTCATATTAGTTTTAGTTTCAAATTTTAGTTAGGTTGAACTGATGTTTATAAAAAGTCTTTATTTAATTATTCTTGGTTAACACTTTAGGTCAACAAATCGTTATAGCATGTATGTCCTAATTAATTTTGATATCTTGATTTTGTGTCAAATTCCTTTACTATTGTTTTTCATTTCTCTTTGGTCAAGTCAGCTCATCTACCATGAAGATTTGTTCTGCTCTAATGCAGGAATCCATCTGAAGTGCGCCGTTTTTCTGGAAAAGTTGGAACACCCAAGAGGGAGGAGGGGAAAAACAACCCAACCAAACAAATACATATGAAAGCAAAACATAAACACCACCACCACTACTCAAACAATTATTCATGATAACATGAGAAAAGAAAAATAACAGCTAAGCAGGCACAGGCTCTGTTGTAATCTAAAAACAAGAAAATGCTTTTTAAAAATTTCAGTTCCATTACTTCTGTGATTATGGGACTTTAAGACACTTATTGCATACATAAAACCCTAAAAAAACCCTCACACTGACGGCACTGTCAGTGTCTTAAATTTTACAATTTACAGCAATGCCAATAGCTACCTGAGAATATTGAGGCACTAGGAAATCCAATTATTTAAAAAACATAATGTAATGCAATGAAAACTCAAACTGTGTGGGTTTTGGGGGTTTTTTTTGCCAAACAGACAAAATATTTTTTAAACATTTATCAAAGTCTATGTTTTTGTATCTATATTTTCAGCTTTTTGTGAAATGTCCATTTGTCTTACATTGCATCAACAATGGATATGTTTTGGATTAGTCTCATGAACCTAAATTAATACGTCAATGATCATAATCAAGGGCTTGTTGAATTCCTTGGCTAATTGTGAATTGATGTAATGCTTCATAAAACATGCCTGGTAAATAGGCATAGAGGACTGCCCCTCATGTTTAAAAAAAACCCTACTTAACTGATTAAAAAGTTAGTGTTTCTTTATCTGTTGCTCACTGGTAGTTGAAAGTAAAAGCTGTATCACTGTTTCAATAAGATTGTCTATAGTCCTCAGAATATGCTTTAAAAATCAATCATGCACTTCTACCATGACATTTTTCTTGTGCTGGTGTAAATTCTCAGTCTAAAAGAGACTCCAATCTTTGGTTTTAAACAATTACAAGGGTCAGAATTTCATTAACTCTTTTTAATTTTTTAATTGTTTCTTCTCAAAAAAAGGTCCATCATAAACAACTTCAATCTTGTTTTTTCAGAGAAAAAAAGAAGAAAGGGGGGGGTGAAATTTTTTAACTGTTTTACAGCACAGATATTATTCAGAACAGGTTATAGTACTGCTTCCAGCTGAGTCAGAATACCCAGTCTTGTTCTACCTAGTGAAAATAAAACAATGCATAAAAATTTCCCCAGTGTACTGCAGAAGTATGCCTAACCTGTATGGACAGTATAACATCCTCAGAAAACTTCCTAATGATTCCTTCCACAGCCAGACTGGAAACCTAAGCTTCTTTAATAGTACAGTTTCATTATTCTTATTTTCTATAATTTAACAACTTCTCTTATTATGCTTAATGGAAAAGTCATGCAATATTGAGCAGTAACTGCTGTTAATTTCCTGCTGTATATAATTTACATTTTTTGTTGCTAGTGGAGAGTAATTAACATGCTCTAATTATCATACTGATTGTCTTCTTTAGCTTATGAGAATATAGTCATCTCAAACCTCGTTGATCTTACAATAGTACATTTTATTGCCCTCAGTAATTGTATACAGGGCTTAGTTTTTTACTGAAAAAATGGTGTGATCTAGCTGTAACAAGTTCCCTAAATGTTTCAATTTGGAGCAGAGTAATGCAAATTTTTAGAGGGCCTATCAAGAAAATAGAGCCCTGCTTCTACAGTAGTGCAACTCCACCTTTTTAACAACAGGAGTGTTGTTGTATTACCATTATCACACAAAAAAAATTTTCTTGGGTCCCATTCACATTATGTTTTACTCTGTCTGTGAACAGTTAACACAGGAAAAACACATTCAGCTTGGAATAGCCTTACATGCAATAGTGAGTGTTTTTTCTGCTTGCAAGGATGCTTTTTAGGCAAATAGACATTTATCTGTAGGAAAAATGTTTTTCTTAATCTAAAATTTCTACCTAATTAAACTCCTTAGTAAATTTTATGTCTGCCTACAACTACCTTATAAAATAGGTAGGAACGTAGGAATGTATAAGTGAAATCAAGTCATCAGTTGGAATGCTATATACAAGACCGCTGAGGCTTTGGGGTTTAAAAAAGAGAAGAAACTTCAAGTACAATGAATTACAGCTGTACATGCAAATAAATGGCATTGTTTTCACAAGGTCAAGTCAAACAAGCGGTGAAATTCAAAGAGATTTTGTATAAGCCTATTCTGCATTTATTTAAGCACAACTATTTTGATAGGAGACTGAATTCAGCAGTCTGTATTTTGTCTTAAGACTTCCTGGGAATCAGAATTTCATTTGCAACAAGATTCTTCCAGAGGATCAAGAACTAATGTGAAGATTTATAACTACTTTGTAAATATTCTCCATTAATTTTGAAATTAATATTGTGTCTCTGAAAGAGAGTGCTGTATTTGGATTTTTTTTATTCTTCTCAAAACTATCCACAGTATTCGTAGCTTTTGGAATGCCTGTATGAATCTGCTGGTGTATATGGAAAGGGAATGCAAATGTAAGAGTGAGAGAAGCTGTGTGCTTTTCTTATTTGTGTGTGGTTAAGTCTGTTTTGTATTATAGACCACTTTTTCTGTGCAGTCTCAGGGTAACTGTACTCAGAAGTAAATAAAATACTGTTTTTGAATGATGCTAAAAACCAATAGCTNTTCCAGATTCTATCAAAAGAAGTAAAAGCACATGGTACCTGCTAATTGATCAAATGCACAATGAAGAATTAGACTAATTTACTGAGAACCTAATCACTTCAATGAATGGAAAATTCAGGATCAGAGAATGAGTAGAAAACAGTAGGGCTTATTAGCACTTAGAATTCTAGAAGCCAGGCATAATCTTTGCTTGATTTATTTTCCTTCTGTTTGGTTGGGTTTTTTTTTTTTGTTTCCTCCCTCATCCCCTTACAGTTCTGCTTTCTTCTGCAATATTATAATTGAGGTTAAGGAAGAAACAGTGTTTCACTCCATTTAGGCATGTGCTCTGAGACTCTGTCAAAGGGCTCAATATGGTCTTTCTAGATTTGATGATCCATAGAAGTATTTAGTTTTCTATATTTTTCTTTTGGATTTTAAATATCCATTAGTAAAGCAAAGAGTAAGTACAATGCTCTTTGGATGAATAGGAAAGAGGTGACATCCAAAAATAACCCCAGATATTAATTCTGAGAAAGATATGATTTTTATACTTTTAAGCTGAAAGAAATATATTTGGGCTTTTATTCTGAATCAAAAAGTTTGGCTTATAGCTGGCGTATCAAAGCAGGAAATCACTCACTCCAAGTAGGTTTATTAGTCAGTGTACTACATTATCACTCATTGCATTGAGGTTAACGCTTTTAAATGATATTACAAAGAAAGAATGCACTTGTTAAAATAATAAAATATGCTATTTATCCCTATATTTTGCAAAATGTTATTTGTTTTAGTAGAGGCAAAGTAGTTTTTTAGTTGAGTTAAATTAGGATTGGTCAGTATGTTGCAAAGAGTTTATTCTCAAGAGTTGTATGTTTTGCTCTTTAATCTTGACTAAGGCAGTTAAAAATGGCTGGATGACCAGGCCCACAGCATGGTAGTGAATGGAGTTAAATTCAGAGGAGGCCAGTCAAAGTGGTGTTCTCTAGGGCTCAGCACTGAATACAGACATATTTAATATCTTTATTGATAATCCGNGCAATCCCAAATTCCAAAGCAGAAAGTTTCTTTGAATTTTCTATACTCAAGGTATGAAGTGATACAGCTCAAAGCCCCAGAGCTGACATCACACACATCTAGAAAATATCTGACGATAAGCATGTAAATAGCTATCATTTTTTCATTTTTTTATTTATTGTAGCAATATATATATGTATATATATATATATATATATATAGTCAAAT
>WBMY01002656.1:148389-171361 GCA_013397315.1 Donacobius atricapilla
CTTTAACATGAGACTTCTGGATATTGAATTGTGACTAATACCTGGTGATAATACTTTTATACTTTTTCATCATGTACTCTATTATATACAGAATGAACTCTTGAAAGAATCAGTTAAGTTACTCCTTGGATCAACCCAGAATACTCTGATATATTAAAATAAAGAAGTGGTCCAAGTGTTTTGATTTCTTATGGAGTTTTCTACTTTCTTAGAATCACAAATCTCTTAACATTTTTTATTACATTTTTTCCAAATTAAATCCATTCCTGAAACCTACTCTGATTATTTAAAAAAACAATTTTTATTATGACTATTTGAATGTACATTTAAGGGAATATTATTTTTAGGTGGAAAATCAGAGAGAAATCATAAAATTCTAAGAAAGGAGGTTAAAAGGTCATTTGTTCTCTTCCTAATCCATGCCTTAATCTAATAAATCTCATTCCTGAGAGATAGTCTCTAGGATTTTGCAAAGTAGTCAGTGACGGACACATCACAATGTCTTTAAACCGTTTCAATGTTTCACTATTATTAGTGTAATATTTCAGTTTTTCATGATTACAAAATCCATAGAGCGTTTTTATAAAGCCTTTTTTTTTCCTAATTTCTTACTGACAGGAAATCTGATAAAGATTAAACCCATTATTCTTCATCTTCCTTATTAAAGTTATAAAACATATTTTTTTTATAATACATTTTGCATATGTGAATGCTTTAGTGTGTCTCCTCCCAGTCTTCTCTTCCATTAACTAGGTTTATCTTTTCTTGTGCATTTTTTATTATTCTTGATGCTTTTAGGCTGTCATCTGGCTAGTTTGCATTTCCATAGTATTTATGCCCAGTTTTTCTACAAGAAGATTCAGTTAAAACATTCCTAGTACTAGCAAGAGTGCAAAAGTGAATTTGTCTAATATGGAAGATACATTCTTGTTCATTCCTACTGATGTTGTCACTGTCTTTTTTAGAAATGTGACAATATTGTTCAAGTTCATCTCAGGATCTGAAGTAATAACCCTAAGAATCTTCTTGACAGAACTTTGTCTAGTTGTTTCCCTTTTCTCATAATAGTTATAAAACATTTTACATTTTTTAATTATATTGATTTTTTTTCCTTACTATGCTAAAGTTTCTGGGCACTATCTTAATTTTTAATCCTACTACTTATTGGTGTATTTAGCAATAACACTTTCTATACGATCATAAAAGTCCTTTATGAATATTCAGTAGTGTTACAGCCAGGACACACCTTAAAAGAAGATTTCCTGTAAAGTTCACTTTCATCCCTCTATTTCTTCTTCTGCACACATATTTCAGTATCACAGATCTTGTTCATGGCTTTTTCCCTTACATTATGGCTATATCACTCAGTAAGACTGCAAATAACACAAAGCCGACCGGTGTAGTTGATGCAATTGGAGGAGGGGATGTCATTCAGAGAGACATGGACAAGACTGAGAAATGATCACAAGAGAATGTCATGTTTTTCTAAGGGCAAGGTGTTGCACCTGGGCCCAGCCAATCCCACACATGAGTGGGAGATGAGCTCATTGAGAACAACTTACCAATTCTGGTGAATGGAAAGCTCAACATGAGCAACAGAAGTGCTTGAAGCACATGATGTAGACGTTAGAATGGTTCCAGAGGAATCCACAAAGGTAATCCAAGGGCTGGAGCACCTGCCTTATGAAGACAGGCTGAGAGAGTTTAAGTTGTTCAGCATGGAGAACAGTTCAGTCATTTCAACACTTGACTCTTTGGAGACCTTATTGCATCTTTCCAGTATTTAAAGGGGACTTATAAAAAAGACAAAGAGCGACTTTTCACGGAGAGATAGTGATAGGTCAAGAGGAGATGGTTTTAAACTAAAAGAGGAGAGCTGCATATTAGATGTTAGGAAACAATTCCTTACTGTGAGGATGGTGAGGAACTGGAACAGGTTAGCCAGATAAGTGGATGTTGCATCCCTGGAAGAATTCAAGGCCAGGCTGGAGGAGTCTCTGAGCAACATGATCCAGGGGAAGGTGCCCCTGCCTATGGCAACGTGGTTGGAACTAGATGGTCCTATGATCTCAGCTCTGAAGCATATTATCCTTTCCCCTATCATTCCTCCATCTGCTGTAATATGTGAATTTTATGTCTAATTTTAGACTGCAAATGGCACAACAGTACATGTGTTTCTGTATCTAGTAAAAATGATAGAATAATTTCAGCCACAGTACAGACAATTAGTAAAAATTAATACATACCAATATATGGTTTTAACAAGTATTAATTCTTTATGAGTTGAATAAAAAGTCATCTATATTAGAAAATAGATCTATCCCTGAGCATAATTTATGATTGTCCAATTAGGCTATAGATTAAGGATAATTGCTATAGAAGATCTTTAAGATTCTGAATCCATTAATCTAATGTTTCATATTTAATGAAATTGTCAGCAATTTTTGGTTAAAAATGTAAGACCATTTAAGAGTATGTGAGTCATCACTTCCGTGCTACTGGTTTGGTATATAAATATTCCTTTCCCTTCATCAGCAAGCCTGCAATTTTCTTTTTAAATTTTACCTACCATACTGTCATGAAATTCTTATTTAGGAAAATATCAAGTTAAAATCAGTGAAATAAGTATCAGCAAGGAAAAAATGCACAGTATTTATTCCTAAAACTTCTGAGTTTATTATCAAAGGCTAAACTTTTTTATAACCTTGTATAATGATTAATTTGGAAGAACATTTTAAATGCTAAATCTAGGACTGGGAATTATTTTTAAAAAAAATGTTTTGGGAATATCAGTGTATGTAAAAAAAAATTCATTTCCTTTAAAAAATAAATGAATGCATCTGTGCCCAATAACATCATGGACTTTGGTTAATATATTCTAAAAAGGGGAAGCACATAACCTTTGGTATTGTATGGCAAAGAGCTGCATAATTTGCTGATATACACCACTCCCTGTAGCTCTGATTCATGGCCCCTGCTCTAGAGTCAGCAATGAATTTAGGAGCTGTAGCTGTGTGTTTTATAATCTGTGTTTTATGTTAATTTTTGGTCCAGTCCATGTACCCCCACTGTTATACAAAATTTGGTTGTACCCCTTCAGCCCCCCCATAGCCACGTATCCATTCCCTACTCCCTCCTCTAGGGACATGTCTGTCAGCCCAGGGGTCCTTCCCTGCTGCTGGAAAGCCCCTGAAGGGCGTCCAGAAGGCCCTGAAGGCCCCCTGAAGGGCTGTAGACAGAGGGGTCCCCCTCCCTTTTAGGGAGATTGGCCCCCCAAGGTGTCCCTCACCCCTCGAGTTTTCCCCTGGTGGGTGAATCCCTTATCTCCTTCCCTTCCTCCACCTGAGCATGAAGTAACTGTTCATCCTTTGTTCTTGGCTCTGCCAAGGAAAGACCTTGAGATGAAGAGGTCCTATCTGGAGCCCAGATAAACTCGTGTGCCAACCCCTCTGCAGAGCCCTCCTTCTCTCCTCACCATTGTTGCCTCAGCCCTGGGGCCGGTCCCGTGAGTTGGATGCACTGAGGAACCACCAGGATCAGCCCAGGGTGCATGGCACACGGAGCTGTACCTGCCTGTGTGCCAGGGTTAGCTCGGGCTGGCAGAGTGGGCACTTTGGGAGGCAACAGCAACAAGAAGCAGTTACTGGGTTACTCTCAGAAACATATTCAAGCTATTTATTTTGTTCTAGCATATAATGAGGGCAGGACTCTTTGATTTCCTTTCTCATGTCTGTTGTGTTCTGGCAATATAGCGTACAATGCAATATGTCTATGGTTGTTAAACCTAAGGTGCCAATAACATATCATCAGACTTCTGTTCATCAGATATCCCTTATTTTATGCATATTACAGGTTTAATCAGAAAAGCTCTTTGGATTACAGTTCACACTCAATTATCAGTTATGGCCTTATGTAAATGAAAATTGCTGTTGGGAAATATTTCATAAAAAATGTGAAATTATTGTGGTGCTGTTTCCTCTCAAAACAATTCCCAGAGCTACATGTTTTCCCACATTGTATAAGACCAGAGTAGTGAGGCTGTACAATATCTGAAACTGGACATAAAAAACCACCTTGATCTAAAAGGCTGAAGACAGTAGTCAGCTCACATTAATTGGAAGTTTAAAGGAACTTCTATTTCCGGAATAACAAAACACACAAATAATTGCCTAGCTAAACTACTCTGATGTAAATGCTAGACCTGAAGTTTTCATCGAAAGTTGCAGAGCACAGGGCAGTGACTACATAGAAATGAATCAAATCAGCCACTCTCTGCAGAGGCAATTAGTCTTTGTAGAGGTAACAAAACTTCAGCTGTAAGTGAAAGAGATGTTCTATTCATGGCTGTATTCTCACCCTTGCACAATAGCAAATGTTTCTCCAAGCCCTGACTTTGCAGAGAGACTCAGGACAAAATTATCCATTCAGCTTTGACAGTGTATGCATGCCTCACTGCTTAATTTCATTGAACTCTGTAATTCCAAGTGCACAGTGATCTCCCCTGAGCAGCTGGGAAGGAAGTGAAAGAACAGCAAGCAAGAGATGCTCTTAAGCATCTCCCTGTAGCTTTGCATGCCATGTGGCTGTGTGCTGCATTTTACTCTAGTAAGTTGAAGAAAGCATCTGGCAAGCCAACACAGGGCTGGGGAGTTCACCTGGTCTCGGCTTCCTGAGCTGTTATGGGAGGGCAGCACGTGGAGCAAACAGCGTGTAGCCACCAAAGGATGAAGATAACAGAAATTAATTCAACAAATTTGTATTTTTCTGTCTCATGACAGGCTTTGAGTTAGTCTTTTTTTTCAAGTTGATTGATGATTACAGTTGTTACTGAAAAGTCAGATTTCCAGAACAGAATTTCTTAGATTTTCCCTAAAATGCCACTGACTTAAGTAGGCAACTTACCTTTTGCAAACCTGGGAACACCGAGAGATTTGTCTACAATCAAATTATAAGCTTACTACATTCAACTGTTTTGAAAATCTTGGCTTCTGTAGTTCAGCGCAATGCAGTCCCTATTCTTCATGTGAGTTAACTGAGGAGCTGATATCACATTACTGCAATTGCAGAAGTTTTAGCCATGGACGTTTTTGGAATGTGGCTCATTTTCTAGGAGCCAATGACAGGCACCGAAATAGGTCAGATAGGTCTGTCTAATGATTGCCATTTGCACAATCAGCAATCTATTAAGATTAATGAGGCTCTCATATGATATTCTGTACTTCATCTAGCCCACATTAAAATCATATTAATCAGAAAGGTCTATATATTTTCTTTCATATTTCAAAATATGAAGTTCAATCCTTTTCTATTTAACTAATAAGTTAATTATAATGATATGCAGATCAAGGGAGTTTGTTTTGATCATAGATTATGATGGGCTGAAAAAGAATCACATAAGGAGAAATTAAACTCTTGAAAAGCAATCCTAATTCACATTGCATATGCCAAAATTCCCTGTCCAGTATTTCTGAATAAGACTTTACACATTTTGCATTCCCTTTTACTATATAAAATTGTTACATTATATGTCTGTGGATTGTATCCACGGTAAGAAATCCTTTTATTTTACATGAAACAGAATACCTTCTTACTCTATTAGTTTTTTTTTTATTTTTTTAATGTGTGATTTCCAAAAAAAGCTTTGAACTGTAAGTGTAAAGTGCTAGTCTCCCTGCTACCATAGGAGTTTTTCTCCACTTTGCTTCTACTCTGACATTTTTCTGTCTTGGTAAGCCTTCAAGCAGGGGCTTTGTTAGACAGGAGCATCTCTTTCCTGCTGTTGCTCACTCTTCAAATCTTTTCCTAGAATGCCTTCTGTGCATGTTCTAAAGAAGTGCTTGTCCTCTCCCAAATCCTCATCCTCCCCAAGACTTTCCTACTCTCCTGGCTCAAAAGGGTACTTTTTCTAATTAGATGTTTGCCCCCTGAATCATAGAATAATTTAATTATTTAGCTTGAAAAAGATCTTTAAGATCATCAAGTCCAATATTCCTGGACTCTGAGCCAATAAAATATTGACAGGTCTTTGTAATTTTATTTCTACAAGCGTCTTTAGTATCTCTAAGCTTATATCATAAGTAATAATTTGTTAGGCCAAAGCTCTGCATAAGTTCAGTGTTATTTGAGATTAAAAAATAGAGTAAAATTATTTACTTCCATTTCTTGGACTCCTTTACCCATTTTTTTTTTCACCTGTACTGACCTGTTACTATGAAACATATTTCAGGAAGCTACATCATAATTTTCTTTTTTATATATGCCGCATTTGTGATTTTGGAGGTTGCCTTTCTTTACGATAAGATTCAGTACAGGAATTGCATAGCTTGCACATTTTATATTTTACACTCATACCTATCACTGACACAAACTGTAATTCAAATGCATAGTCAAGTCCATCCATAAACAATAAATAAAGGATATTAAAGATAAAGCCACTATGGTGGCCACATACCTTTTAGAGTAATGAAAAGAAAAAGAAATCATAAAAAAGGCAGAAAACCTGATAAGGATATCTAGTGGGGTCATTCTGTACTTACAGAAAAGCAAGTGACACAGTTTATTTAGTGATATTTTACATTTAATGAAGTATCTTCAAAAGCTTAACCCAGGTCCCTAAAATATTTTTATTTTATCCTCTGCTATTTTTAGCTTTTATTCCTCATGCTGATAAGCTTTAAGCTTCTCTGGCATAAATTAAGCTCTTCTTTACTTTGTAGGTCACCTGACTCTGAATGGCACAATATGCTTCCAGTCCAACTACTTCAGTTATGCTGGATAAAGAAAATATTGAATATTATAGTTTCAGGGAATTTGTGGGCCATACGTAAAGAGTGAAATTCTATCCTGACATATATTTCCAGGAGAAGTTGTATAACTGGAACAGTGGCAGCAAAGATCTCAAAGGTGATCTTTAATACACTTCTCTAATATACTCCTCTCTCCTCTCTCTCCAGCACTGATTTAACTTAGGCAACCTGGGAAATGGCTCTCAGTTATATTTCTAAAATTTATATATATTCTGTATGTTCTTGGGTGTAAAAGCTAAACTATCTACAGCATTATATATATGTCTTTGACATATTTCTTTTGCTGCTTAGCCATTGTCATTGTCTCTATGTCAAGTTTAGCAGAGCATGAATGTAATAAAACAATCTGCATAGTCAATCCCAGTGTAATTTTCTTAGATTTTTCAGACCATTTGTACCAGCATATGTCATGGTGCTGATGGATCACTAACTATATTATTCTGATGTTGTTTTTCCAGTCAATGTGAGGGTGTGAAACATACTGAAATGTCTGCTGGAATTGAAAATACCATTTAGAATGTGCAGTGGAACACCCGGATATGTAAGATGGCAATGAAAGATGACACTAGAAAAACACTGTATAGATTTCTCTACCTTTAGTTGATCAATGAATTCCAGTTTTGAATTTCTAAGAGAGTTCTATATGCTAATTATCTTTAGTATCTGAATTTCCTTTGTGGTAAGATTAAAAATGGATGTAAGAGATCTTTAATGTCATTCCAGCAAGTGAGTGATATCAAACTTTAAAAATTGCACAATGCTTTCATTAACAATAAAGTTACAAGAGATGAAATAAAAATAACATCAATTAAACCACTCTAAAATTTATCCTTTTTTTTCTTGGAAACTGTATTTCCTTATTTTATTTTTTTTCCCTTTTGGAGGGAGATGGGGTGAGATGCAATTTTATTATTTTTTATTTTAGAATTCGAAAGGAGAGTTTGAACTTTGCTGAAGTTACTGTAGTTCAGTGGTAGAAAATAAGCAAAAAAAGGTCTTAGAGTTTTCAACACCTTTCAAAAGCGGTCTTGCTCAAAAAATTAGCAGTTACCACATGACTTAGCCTTCACCTGAGTGGAGAGACTTGTTCTTGACCTCCTGTGTTGAATACCTCTTTTGGGCTGCTCAACAACAGAAAAAACCCCAATAAACTGAAGGAAGTCTGTTGAAGGGCAACCAGAATGTACAGGATCAGGAGCACTTCCCTTGTGGGGAGAGCCTGTGGAAGAGACACCCCTGGGAGGACTTGACAGGAGACCTTGATGTTTCTAGGCAGGGTGTTGAAAGGATGGACCAAGGTGTTCAGTGGCAGTGCATGCACATTTCTAACATGCCATGAACCTGAGTGGTCTATTTAGCACAATACAGCATGTCAGGCTGGAATACACAGCAAAATCAATATGTGTAAAGGGGTTTTTAACAAAAATATCAGGAAAATAATAATAGCTTCAGAAATCTCAATCTGAAAACCTGTTATTAAATATCTTGACCAAGTCCAGGTTGCAGTTACTACTGCAAACACGTGGTAAAACCTATATATATGTATAAATATGATGATATAATTAAGGTTCCAAAAGCACGCTGCTATTTTTATGCCTGTTTATGCTGATCAGAGACCTATCATTTTCACCCAAGGACTAGTTACTATGTAGCTTCCTGAATGATTTTGTTCCTTGTTTTGCCTTTTTTTCCCCGCCCAATTTATTTTAGCTAGCGTCATAGAAATAATACTCAGCTGTAATAAGTAAATGAATTAAAGTTAAGTAATTTTAGATTTCTTACCAACTATGAAAATTATTTAGACAGAACCAGCTATTAGCTTATTCAAACTCAGAAGTTACTAGTCTGGAAAAAGAAGTAAGATACAAAATTTCTCCAAAGGCTCTTCACTATATGCGAATATTATCTACATGAGGTAACAGAGAGGCTGAAGTAGGTGCCACTTAAAACCTCTGAGGCACAAAGTCTAGCAAGTAGCCAAATATTCACCGGTACCTTGAAAGGATTGACAATTTAAAGTGCAAGCTTTGTGACTTCAACAAAAGAAAAACCTAGAAAATCTAAATCCAACATCGCAAACTTGTGCTTTTCCTTTTCCATTAAGAAAGAAATGAAGAAAATAATCTGAGAAATTCAGTCCTTTCAACTTTTTTGTTTACTGTGGACTGCATCCTACAGATGCTTCTGAAGAGACATTTTATCACATTATTGTATATTTTATGTGAAAAACTATAATTAGCTACTTAACATCTTTGGCAGATATGTATTAGTGCATTTTAAATTACTATATAAAATTTTCAGCATTAAAGCCATATCCTGTCTCCAATATAATTTGTTTCATTTTTCTGTTTAATGAAGTGTAAAACATTGATAAATTATGGAATTCTTTGTAAAGAATGTTCATATTATTTGTATAATACATTTGGTGAACTAACTGTATTTCTAAAAGCAAATGAGTTACTGGGATGGAAATGTAATTTGCAGCTTAAAGATCAAAAAGCAAAGCAATAACATGACACTGTTGATACTTAATTAAATTAGAGTGCGTTTTACTTTAAGCGGCAGCTTCAGTTCTTCAGCACCAGTAACCCACTTAGCAAGCACAGTACAATGGACATATACTGAGACACTTCAAAAATGGAGATGGCAAGCTCATTTCCACAGGGAATTACAGGTGCACACACAGAGCTCCACTGCCATTAACAGGGTCTAAGACTAAAAAGGAGAAACACAGACAAACAGAAAGTCATTTAATGGCAAAGTTAAAGGATTGTGACTTGGCTCCTTCAAATTGATCACTATTTTAACAGAGATAGATACAGTACATGCGGAAAAAAAGCACATCATCTGGACTTGGGGAGACAGATTGTGAGCACAAAGAATGACTAACATCATAGGAAATAAAGAGTGAACTGGTGAAACTGCATAAATTCTAGCTGATTTTAATGAACAGTTGTCTCCTCATGTACTTTCACATATTATGAAACTTAAGATTGTCTCATGTAAGCATACAGATTTCATTAGCAACATACAACAACAGCAATTTAGGATTTGTTACTAAAAGGGTTCCCACTCAGTGCAACAAAACAAATTTAATATATGAGATAATATTCTTTTCTCCATGTGCTAGAGATGGGACTGGAGCTACAGATAATCCCTAGCATGAAGTGCAAATAAGCAAAACATTTGTATTATAATGGAACTTCCCACTGATAGCAAGCGTTCTTGATATCTGAAACAACAGAAAGATGTTTATTGTAGCCATCAGGGAAGAAGAAGAAAAGAGTCAGCAGTAAATATGAAAACAGAAAGACAAAGTCCGTTCCTTGAAAGTGATTGGGTCACATGGCATGTAGATGAAAAAAGAGAGTATGTAACAAGTTAGTATTCATTTCTCAGATGAAGGAGAATTTTATTTTTTAACAACAGCAACAAAATTCTTCCAGTTATGCTAAATATCTAATTTAATAAATAAACTATTAAAAAAAAAAAAAGAAATGAGGTTGTTCTCTAAGCATGATGGAACGTATATTAGTAAGAATTTTCTACGGGTGACTAACCATTCTGGCAGGATGAGAGCAACCTGACTTTTTGGGGAACAGACCGATAACTTTCTACAGAAATATTTTTGCTGTTACTGTGCTTTCATGACTTTTACTGCCTTTTTTTGGAGTTTCTGGAAAAATAAAGCTCTTGATACCATGCGTAGGCCTTGATGTTGCAGTGCTTTTAGAAGCCTGCTAAAAATTTAACTGCTTTGAGTGGTTATAATGCTAATTTTTTGGGTGTAATGTTTCAGCTTGTCTGCTTAGGAGGGTAACTGTAATGCATAGGATGTTTCCAGTGATGGCCTGCACACTATGTCTATGTTCAAGATGCAGTTTGTAAGCCTTTGAGAGTGGCTGCTGAAAAGCATGCAGTCTCTCAAGCATGTAACTAAATATGAGGAGACCATTTCCTCTTAAAGCTCTTCCTTCCCCAGAAATTATTATGGCAACATATGCTGTGTTAATGCTGCTTAGCCACCCCATATCCACTATCTGCACTCCCAAGGGTGAGTTAGAATCAAATGTATTTAAATTAAAGACAGAAACATTATCAATTTAGAAATGCATTTTCTCCCAGGTTTTATTAGAGGAAGATGCAAAGATACTCCTTATGCCTTTAAAATAGCTGTTAGTATTAACAACATGACTAGATAAAAGTCTCATAAAAATGTAATGACAGTCTCATTTCCAATATATAGAACAAACAAGCTTAGTTACTAAGGGCAAAATATATGGCCCAGAGGAAAGCTGTTTGGAAATGGTACAGTAATTTAATAATTGTAAAAATGCTGAACATTGATTCCTAGAGAGCTCATGCTTTGTGTGTTGCTGCACAGATGATAGCGACAGATTCTTTCATTCACAGCCAGTAAATGAAAAGGTCCATCTATCAGTTCATGTGCATTTAACTCACAGCTCTATCCCAGTTTGTCCTTTTCTCTCTGTTGATGTCAAGTTAGGACTGATCCTTCATAACAGAGGAAGATGCTACTGTGGCTTCAGGGCAAATTATTACACAATGCCTTTTAACCTCTGTACTTTGATCAAAATTTATAAAATAACATGAATAAAATTAAAACTACTCTAATGCAGCCTATCATTATTTTCTTCTGTGAGCCAAAGAATTCATGCAAATGCTACTTTGAAGTCATACTGTCTGTCCCAAAACACTGCCTATATTTGCTGGAAACCATTCTCTGCTCTGTGCCTCAGGCATGCCATGTGAGTAACGAGATGCATCCATTTTTATTAGTACAAAAACATTAATTTGAACAATAAACATTTGGATTAATATTTTTTCATATTTTTTCATATTTTGCCTTCCATCTCTTTTCAAATTTTATCTTTTATACTTTTTAATGACATGGAGAATATGTGTTATATTTAATTTAGTCTAAGTCTCTATGGTGAAAACTGCTTTTTTGTGAGCAATGAAGCATATTAATTGTCACAGAACATGCAGAAACAAAATAGTAGTAATAATATTCAAATACCAACTGTCTGAATACTTACACTAAATAAGACAAAAATTTTATTTATATTTCTCTTTTTTTCATTTGCTGGAGGAAAAGGAGATCGTTTGCTGAAGAAGTGACAAAGTGACATTAGGAGCTTCCTGAAGTAGAGCAACATTAGAATATCAGTGTCCTTAGTGCTAATTTGCAGGACACTTTTCACATAAGCATACCTTAGTTTTGTCTTAAAGTGCATTCACTTTACACTCAGCTCCTCCTGTCTCTTAACCACTCCTGTATCTTCCTTGTCCCTCTTAGAATTACAAGCACCCATAGTAGCAGGGCTGGAAAGAGACAGCTTAAATAGGAATAAGAAGTAATGGACATCTGCAGTGTTTTGAGAAAGCAAGTCCTAACTTATAAAAGTAGTGTAATCATTACAGAATGATCTGAATAAACATAACACACCTTAGTGTTTACTTATGCCTAGCTTTATTCTGAGAATTTGCATTTTATTCTGAGTACCAGTCTCTGCTGAGTATTTCTAATTTCCGTGAATGCTTTTGTTTAGCAAATAACATTCATAACCTTAGAATTATATAAATGAGATCACTAATATGATGAAAATAATTTCCATACTAATAAATCTTTTTGATTAGGAGACTAAGTGAAGAATAAAAATTACTTATCTACATGAAAGATGATACCTATTTCTCCTTTTTTTTTTGACAGGATAAAAATCTTCATCTGATTTCAAAAGCTCTGTCTCTTCATATGACTGCTTCCAGGAACTGCTAATGGTCTATAGAGCTTTTTTGCAGAACATCCATTGCACTATCCATTGACCTCTTCATTAGTAGACAGGACATTATCTGGAATCCCAGTTCCTGCTGGGAAGTTGTCCACATTACAATGTTCATGTCTTTGGCAGTCTATCACCAGATCAGATACTAAATGGGCCATAAAATATGCTAACATATCTTAAAAGAGTCTTTTGCAGAAAAAGAAAAATGAAAAGGAGTAGCCAAAGCACTTTCAAGATTTGTAAATATGAAGATGTGATGATTTACCCATCCTGTATTGTTCCAAATCATTTACTACACATAAACATTTTGGGAATAATTCTACCAGTGAAAACTTTTAGCAACAATAAGGAATATGGGCTCTTGGTAACTTATTAAATAAAGGCTTTCTCTTTAAAACTAAGAAAATGACCTGGCCTCAATCATTTAGGTTAAAAAAAATAATGTAAATGAGTTTGTATCGGGTTTGCATGAACTGTTTTTTTTTTTTTTTTTTCCCCCTTTGGGAGCAGGGGGACAGAGGTGTCTTCTGTGAGAAGTTGCTAGAAGCTTCCACCATATCCAAGAGAGCCAGTCCTTGGTGGCTCCAAAGATGGGCATGCCACTGGCCAAGGCTAGGCCAATCAGAAATGGTGGTAGCACCTTTGTGATACCATATTTAAGAGGCAATCAAAACAAAGGTTTTGGGGCAGTTTTAATTCCAGTCAGACAAGAGAGAGGTGAGAACACATGAGAGGAACAGCTCTGCAGACACCAAGGTCAGTGCAGAAGGAGGAGCAGGAGGCGCTCCAGGCACCGGAGCAGAGATTCCCCTGCAGCCCGTGGTGAGACCGTGGTGAGGCAGCTGTGCCCCTGCAGCCTGTGGGGATCCACAGAGGATGCAGAGATCCACCCACAGCCCCTGGGGATCCCCAGGGATGCAGAGATCCACCCACAACCCGTGGGGATCCAGGGGGATGCAGAGATCCACCNGAGATCTACTCACAGCCCCTGTGGATCCATGGGGAATGCAGAGGTCCACCCATAGGCCATGGGGATCCACAGGGGATGCAGAGATCCACCCGCAGCCCATGGGGTAGATGCCTGTGCTGGAGCAGGTGGATTCCTGGAGGAGGCTGTGATCCTGTGGGAGAGACAGGCCCTGCTCCCACACTGGAGCAGCTTCTACCTCCTTGAAGGACTTTCCCCCGTGGAAGAGTGACCCATGCTGCAGCAATTTGAGAGGTAATGGGTCCCATGGGATGGACTATGCTGCAGCAGTTTGAGGGGGACTGTTGCGCATGAGATGGAGCCACATTGGAGTTCATGGACAACTGTCTGGCATGGAAGGGTCCCCACAGTGGAGCAGGGAAAGGACTCCTCTTCCTGAGCAGTGGGAGAAGCCTTCAATGATGAACTGACCAAAACCTCCATTCCCTGTCTCCTTGTGCCATTGGGAAGAAGTGAATGGTGGGGACAATGTGTTTTGAAAGGGCTTATTTCTTGTTATCCTGCCCTGATTTTGTGACTAATAAATTCACATTATGTTTCTAAGTCAAACCTATTTTGCTCTTGATAGTATTTAATGAGTGATCTCTCCCAGTCCTTTTCTCAACTCATGTACCCTTTGTTAACTTTTTTCTTCTCTGTCCAGCTGCAGAGCAGAGTGAGTAAGTGTCTTTCATGGATGCCTGGAATCTGGCCAGCATCACCTCGCACCAGTGTGTTATAAAAGTATGATTTTGGACTGAAACATCTTGCCATGCTGACACTCTAGTCAAATGTTGTGGTCAGTGTGTTTAAGAAATACTTTTATCCCTTAATTTTTGCTTAATCTATTATTTATTTTCTTAGGGGTATTTTTCCATGGGTTTGTTTTTGGTTCAGGTCAACATTATCTATTTCTAGAGTTTTAGGGGTTTATTTTTTAAAAAATCTTTATCGGATACCATTTTAGAAAAGAGTATTGATATTCACTCCTAAAATTTATTAAAGCATCAGAATTTCAAAACATGATAGAGATATAACCATTAAAACCAAAAAGGGAAAGTTAGGAATTTTTTAATGAGTTAAATTACTTTGTACAAGGCTAATTACTTGCAAATAAGGAAAATTTCACATAACACTTCATGATTAATGAAGCACACAGAATTGTAGTTATCATTAAAAGTATTCGTCACACCTTGGAAACAGAGAAACAATAGTAATAATGTTCAATTTTTGAAGTTCTACAAGAAAAATATCCTTCAGTTTATTCTTTGCATGCCTACATGACACCCAGCCAATGCTCAAAAAAACAAGAAAGAAGCCCTCTGGCCTAGAATGCTAGTAGTTAACTAAATATTTTTGACATAACCTCAAAGATAAATAGAGCTGTGAAGTAGTAAAATTCTTTAAATGAGCGCATCGGAATGGCAGCTTTCCTTATCATTTCTTACATGGTCTCCAATCTTGGTTTCAGAAAGATAGATACACTGAAACAATCCCTGTCAGTATCTGAGTATAGTAAGGAGTTTTAGGCTTCCAAGAAAACTTTCAAGGACTTCAGTTTTCACTTTCTAGGGTGTAAAAGTTGTGATAAAAGGCTATGAACGGCTCAAATGTTTTGAAAAAAAGCCTTTATTTCCTCAGAGTCTGAATTGACAGCTGTACAAATGGGGCTACAGCAACCTTATATATATATCTTTTACAAATGTCCGTCTTTCACTAGCACTTAACTCAGAAAAATGAGCTGTGATTCATTAACTATAATAGAAATTGTAGTCCAAAAGGATGGGTTATAATCAAGGCATTAAAATAATAAAGAGGCAACAAGTTTGTCCCCAAAAATTAGCACCATTTGTTACTAGCTTTCATTAGTTTGTCTTTATCTACAGGTAGCTAACATCATCTTCTGCATTATGAAAAACTTTAGAGTGAGGTAGGAAAATAAGCTTTATCATACAGATGTGTCTTAGACTGCCAGTTTTTCCAGAGTCTATCCTTATATTCATGTAGCACTTAGCAAAATACAGCCTTGGCATTGCTTGCTTCTCTTACATACTGTTATGATAATGAAAATCTGTCTGTAGATCTAGAAATCAGGTGTATAATATGTTCTCCAAAGCCTAAAATCTCCATATTTTTTCTTATAGAAAAATATATTTTATTATAGACATATCAAAAGTGCATAGTCCTAACATTAAATCTGGGAATTAATTTGTTGGAGGAAAAAACCTGCTGAAATGCATGAGAATATTCAGTGTACATAAAGCTGCCAGGGCATCCATTCAAAAGGAATACTACAGTTAAGGGCAATGAAAATATACCAATAACTATCAGTAGTATAAGGTGTTAAAAATACACTCTTTCTATGGTAGTTGCTGCAAAAGTCATGTAGTTGTTCCCATAGATAATGCTTCTAAAATTGACAATAAAAAATATTAACCAAAGAGAAAACAAATGGTGCACAATGGATCACGATGGCAAATTTATCTTCACAGATGTAGAGAAGGGTCGATGTGTAGAAGTAACCAGCCAAAGTCAGTTTCATTTGTGCTTGCTTAATTTACAAGTTTGATTAAGACATCCTCAAATGTCTGGGTTAAGCACCATAAATAGCCAGTGTTGCTTCATTCGCTTACCATACACATAAATGTATCTCCTACAGTGACATGCTGTTATGATCCAGTTATTAAGAGATGCCTCTGCCTGAATTAAGGTGCAAACAAGACTATATGCCAAAGTCAATAGTACAGACTTTATTTAACAGTAAATGTCAGGTAGAGACAGATAGAAAGAAATAAGAAAGAGAGTGGGAGGGAGAGAAAGAGAATGAGAAAGGACAGATTAAGTAGAATTCTATCACCACCCCATGGATCCAGAGGGTGGATTGGTACTTCTTCTGATCTTGTCAGTGGTGGGGATCCCCAGGTTGTTCTTGGGTATCAGCTTTATTCAGTCCATGTTCTGAGAATACACAGGACACACATGCTTTTCTCACAGCTTGGGACGGCATGTGCATAAGTTGTTTTCTTTGCCACAGTCTGCCACAGTGGGAATTTTTGTCTGGATTCATTAACCAGGAGGCTATCCAGATCTGCCTCTCCAGATCTGGAACTAATGTCTTCCTGTTGCAGATTCCTCCCTTCCGTTCTTATCTCAAGTTCTTACTGTGGTGGTTCATCTTACAAGTTCCTTCTGTGGCCTTGACAGTGTTTAAGGTAATCGGGATGTTTTGAGTCTCTTACACGTGCGCAGTGGGGGATGGTCAGCTCAGTTTGATTTTAGATGCCAGTCTTAACAAGAGCACAAAGAGAAGGTATTACAGCCTCTTTACGATTTACCACCATTCTTTAAGAAAGAATAGTTTTTTTGAGAGAGGCAAATTAAAGACCCAAAAGAAAAAGTTGCAATTTGCTAAAAGCTGATATGCATCCTCTTCATTCTGAGCTCAGCTCTAATGCTGCCTTGGGTAAAGAATGTCTCTGTTGTGAGCAGGAAGTAAGCTTAAACATTACAGTCCCTCTAGTCTGAAAATTTAGGAGAGCAAGAATTATACTGATTTAGAGACCAATCAAATCTTAAATAGTGAATTGCAAATAATATACTAGTAACTGAATATTCTGCTAAAGTTCATTAAAAAATCCCAAAGCTCAAATATATTTGCAGTAGCTAGTGGAGAAATCCTGAGAAACAAAAGTATACAAATTTCCATCTGTTCAGAGAGACAGAATAGAGGGCTACAGTCAGCAAATAGAAGACTTGTGATGAATACTTCAATCAGCTAAGAATAATAATGTAGTTTCAAATGTCTCATAATCTTTCCTTCAGGCTTCTCTCTCAACAAGCTGTGGGCTCTCACATGAACTGAGATTCCTGAGATGAGGCTGGTTTTATTTGTGTACATACATCTGAATGTAACTTAGTAATTACACAACTGTAGGCACAAAAGACAGTCCAAATTACTCAAAGAAGTTTTTAAAATATATGGAGGTATTTAAGGAAGTATTATAAAAATGGTAATCCACTGCAAATCGAATTTACCTGATTTTTATTTGACACCAGAGTTTCTATTATGAAAAATTTGTATACAGGGTCTTTGAGGGAAGATTAAATAATTAAAAAATAAAGATATCTAAACTGGTGCTCTAAATATTGCCTTTGGAGATTAGTGCAAAGCACGTTGAAAGCCATCCAAAATTTTTAGGTATTATGAACAAAAAAGGAGATATAATTATACAAAGTAGCCCATTTAAAAAAGATTTTTCTAACTGACTTATAGGAGTAGATTGTTACAGAGTAACATCTCATCACTTTTATCCCTTAGGCAAAATAGAAATAGTGTAATAATAATTAACATTCTTTTGAAGTAGTTTTGGCGAGTCCTGTTTTCAGTCCCTTATATAACTTCCTGGTGGCTGTCAGAATGTGTGAAGCTATTATTACTTCAGTGCATTACTGGCTTGACATGCATTTTAAAACTATGTGAACAGACACAAAGCAGAAAGGAAGGCACATGTAAGTAGCAAGACTGACTTGTAATCATGTTTCATGGAGAGCATTGTTATACCTCTACATGATAACATTAAGCTGCTTTGTAACATTTCAAAACAATGGCTCTTGCTTTATTTTGAGTTATTTTAACCGAGTGGTGAGAATCTTCTTGCACTAAGAACCACAAGTATTTACTTTCAGATACATATGCAGCTCTGTTAAAGAGAGTGTAGATATTTATATAAAGATAAATGTATTGAATGTTCCTTCAAAAGTTTTGGTAGACTTGACCCCAGAACTTTCTCTCTATGTTTATATTAATATTTTGGATTTAAATTTTAAAAAAATATTGGTAGGATTGGGAAAATCCTACTAATTAGGATTAGTAGGATTGAAAAAATATTTTTCAAAATTTTTTTTTCTCCCCAGTAGGGAATGATAATTTGGGGTGAAAATAATCTAATTTTCTTTGGTTAAATTAGACATCTGATGTGATTTAAATTTCTGGGAGTGCAGAACTGGTTAGTGCTCTGATAAGTCTTCAGAATCTATCTGGATGAAATGGTTACAAAAAAGCACCTGCAGAGAGAGATTTATTCTCCGTGTCCTATACCCTGGTTCAGGTAGAGTGAATCATCACTGCAGGCATCTGTTCTCTTCAGACTGGGGAGAAAATGAGAGGCATAACTGTACCTGACATTTATCTGTTGATGGCCTGAGGTACATGAAGTAAGTACCACCCTGACTGGGGATCCCTTTGATGCTAAGGTTCTTTCCTCCAGATGAATGTGCACACCAGTTTTTTGGAGGCTTTTTTTCGGCTATTTTTTTTTTTTTCCTGCATATGAAATGAAAATTCAAATGCAGCTGTGCTAAAGACAAAGGACAATAGTGTTCTGGAAAGCTATTCTTTCCACCTACATAAAAATCTACATTAAAGCCAATTGAGTAAAAGACAGGATATTTTAAGAAATTCTCTTTTCTAACTTTTTTCCTTTTATTACTTCTTTGTTGAGGTGATATTTTCCAGGAATGAAATAGGAAACACCTCTCTATATAGATACTGTAGGAACAATTGTTTGTCATGTTGCTTTAAAAAATAGCTATTCAAAGTGACAATTTTATTTGCTAGCAAAGAATTATATGTGTGTCACCAACCTTATGCCCATTACAAAAATTATATTTGACAACACCATGAAACATGACCACTTCCAGGAGAGGCTTCATATGATTTCTTCACGCAATTTTCCTTCTCTAATTTATTATTAACTTGATATTACATTTTTTTTAGAATGTAAATAGTCATTTAGATATACGAGTTTAAATATAAGTAAATATATTTTCTTCCTTTAGTGACGTGTAATTGTTTCCTAGACTTACTGCATTTATTTCAATTACTAGAAAATAAAATTTTAGATAATATACTTAGAAGATGTTAATAATACATAGCAGCTAATTGAAAGAGACAATAATTTATATCCACAGTGGAGATCTAAAGTTTTAGGACATTTATGTCAAGTTAAGTCAATGTCAGCAGTGTTATTTTCACATATTAAGAATTTCTAGTACCTTTGTTTCAGTATACATTCTGAATGAACTGAAAGTGGATAGCAAACAATCACAGACATTGAAGTTATAATATTATTTCAAATTAAAATGCGCAGAAAAGAATCCACCACCAAATCTAACAAAATATTGATCATGTGACTACAATTTTAATTTTGCTCTTATTTTATAGTTCTAGTTTAAAACAAAATATGGTGAACTGCTTCCAGGGTTTAAGAAAGAAGGAAACATATAAGAAAGCAAACATATATATGGTAAATATACTCAAATTAACTGCATAGATAAAATGCTTAAGTCTGAATAAACCATTAGAGATTCCTAAGAACATAATGAAATGATTACTCGAATTTATACTCATCAAGATAGGGACATTACATCTTATATGGTGAAAAATAAATATTAATTTCAAAATAATTTGTATTTATATTTGAGAAATCTCTATGTAAGGAAAATAGTGAGCTTCTAAACATGAAACAACATTCAACAGATGTAGTACCAGATCATTCCGAGGTTCAGCTGGGTAAGGATATGTATATGGCTGTTTTTCACTCAACTGGAATCTGCAGCATGTGGTTGCAATAATTATTTATATCCAGAAGATTTTTGTTAAAACATTGTCTTTTTCTTTCCTAAGATTTTTTTTAATGCTTTAATCTGTATTTTTACATGTTTTCAGAGAGATTAACATGGCCCTCAGACCATCTCATTTACTGTATCTTCAAATTCTGTTTAAATTAAATATGTAGACACTATCTGCAGAAAAAAAAAAAAACAAACCAAAAACAAAGAAACAGACAAACAAAAAGCCCCCCAAACAAACAAGCAAAAACAAACAGCAGCAAAAACTCCAAATTAAATCAAAACAGGAAACCAAACCAAATCAAAACAAAATAACCCCAAACAACCTAAGAAAGGCATCTTCAGGTATTTGGATAACATTGTAGATAATATTTAGAAAATGTTCTAAAATACGTTTACATGATGAATGTTGAAACCTATGGTCACTGTGGTAGCTCTAGGTCCTTAGCTTCCTTCACAATCAGAGGCAAAGAAGAATAACTTCTGAGGAAGATTTTAAATTATTTGAATAACTCTGTGGAGATAACATAGTGCCATCTGCTCTTATCTCCTCTCAGCTTGTTCTTTTCCAACTTCTCATAGTTATCACTACAGCACTGGAAAGTGAATTGCTCCCATTATTTCAGAGATTTGAGATGATTTCTGATGAGACAAAACTCTTACCTTAAGCAAGAACTAAGTATGGTAAATCTCTCATACATTCTAATTTATGTGATAAACATATCTATAGTACCTGTCTTCTAATCCTTTCCCTGTTTTCTTTAGCATCTCACGACCTATAAATTGTGGTTTAAGCAATCCAGATCATATATGTATTTGTCCTGCACATATTCTGAAAATCAGATTAAAACGTGTACTATCAAATAGGTAAGTTATTATTACAAAAATATGTTTATTTAAGTACACTGAAAAATGAAATTACAAATAATAGGAATTTGAGTATATATAATTCTATAGCCACTTTTACAGATGAATTGTGGAATATAATCTCACAAAATTAAATGGTCATCACAAGTTAGACTCAGAACACTCAAAATATAGAAAAGAGGTTATGTATCCTGAAGCTAAATTCTGAACAAGAAATACACACCAATATGTCAATATTTTTTGTATAATTTTGCTATAAATTTTAAGTAATTAGTATCTAATTCTTTGCAGCATTATATTTCTGTTAAAGCAGCAGCCAGTAATTTTTGTTTTGTGTTACATCCTTTAGTAAGATGAAGACTCTTACTATAGCAGCTGGATTGCGGTCTCCAAAGGCCAATTTTCACATTTCTTGTCACTATGGATTTATTATCTGCAGAAATGCTTGGAGGGCCCATAATTATGCCAATCCCCACTTGACATTTTAGACCCTTCTGCCACTATCTCAAGCCATCCTAAGTTTCAGCATCACACTGCATCATCAAAATACTGTTAGACAGCTATCAAATAGCATCATGAGGATTAGAGATGTGCAATACCCAGCTATAAATGACTGTTACAGCTCTTACATCTTGTGCTTTGGACCATAGACCTGAAAGCAGATCTACTGAATCTAGGTGATAAGATCTCAAATTCAGAGCTCACACTTTTCTTGCTTTTTAATTTTCTTTCTGTTCATAAACCAAGGTATAATTTTGCTGCTTATTAACAGATAAACATTCCATTATATCTATGAATTTGTTTTATATGTTTAGTGGAATGCTTCACTTAAATGTTCAACAAAAAAGAGTCCAACAGATGTAATCTAAATTCCATATAGAGAAACTATTTTTGTATTTTACCGAGACTAATTACTGCTGTATGTAATATATAAGCTACAATAAATGTAAGCAAATACCTATAGGTGTAAATTCTGATCTTTATGTATGTGCTTTATTGGTAACAAGCTTGGGACAGATATGGTAAAAGTATAAAGAATGGTGGGTTCAGTATATCTATATACAGGTGAGTCATTTCACTACAAGTCACTGGTGTGGATATATAAATCCCAAACACTCAAAATCTTTGTAGGTGTCAAGTTCCAGCAGGAAAACCTGAAGAGAATAGAATTATTATTATATTCTAATCTCAAAAGTGTCAGTTAAGAGAAGCTGGTTTTGTCAGACATGAACAACTGTGAAAGCTTAACTTTCAAAGTTCCCTTTTTATTTCTCCGTACAATAGAAAAACAAATGCTGATCAGAAATATTTTTAGACTTTTTTAATCTAGAAAATATTTTTTAATGGCTAAGCAGTATTCATATTGAAACTCCTGAATCTTTTTCTTGATTGGTTCTGGTAAATGAAATAATTTCATAATTTCTGCTATGTATTTTTACTAAAAATTAGGGGAAACAATGCCCAGCTGCTAAGACAAATGGAAAATATTGGTAATTTCAGTATTAAAAAAATAGAAAAAATCTTAACATATTTCTGCTGAATGCATTTCAACCAGTTGCAGTAGGTTTTTTTTAAAACCTTGAACAGGATGGACCATATTCTCAAAGTTGTCCAGTTCACAGGTGAATCAATAACAGTCTTCCCACCTTTGATGGGAGATGGATCAGACCCAATGGGAAGAGGTATTTATGCAGTTCTAGCACTCTTACAATCCAGCAGAACAAAAACTAATGCAGGAAATATGACTCAACCCAATGAGAAAGATGTTAGTTCAGCCATATCCTTTGTGTTTTCTCCCCTATGACCTAGCAGTCGCTCTTTTTGCTCTGTTAGCTTCACAGCATGTCAAATAAGGTAAAGTCAGGATCTCAATTTTACCTTTTTTTTTTTTTTTT
>WBMY01002656.1:171407-186737 GCA_013397315.1 Donacobius atricapilla
TTTTTAACTTTTCCTGTCCATAAGTGGAGTGAAGGTGAAGTTTCTAGGACCTTTGGGATAATGCACTTGAAAAAGCTTCATTCTTTCTGCCTTTCTCTAACATAAATAACAAGTATCAGATACACTTTGTAATGAACATAAAGAAGTGTTGGAGGGAAGAACCAGAAAACTTGTCTTTTATATGTTAGTTCAGCGTAGTTTTCGTGCTTTGTCATTGTCTTTAATTTCCCCTCTAGCTCTATAAAAACTTCTAGCTGTCTCTTAAATTCATTTATAGTATGTGCTTCAGTGGGCTTACCTGACAACTTATTCCTCACGTTTATTACTTTTAGAATGAAATAGTTGTGCTTGAATACTGCTGCTGTTTCCACTTAAAGGGATATTGTCTACTTATCAGGTTTTGTTTTGGTTTAAATTGACTAATTTTTAACACAGACTTTTTGACGGACATATCCCTCTTTAAACCTTATATCCAGATCTTGGGATCTGTAATTGTATCTCTGCTCCACCAGTGATGTATAGTACGGTCCTGTGGACAGGTTAGAGAGATTCAGCTACCTCTCCTGAGTCAGTGCAGTAGGTAGTGCAGTCTTGTAGGCCCTCCTGTAAATGTGCCTCATCCTTCAAAGAGAAAGTCGGAGACAACTGCACTTTTGCTGTGGTATTCTGAGTGCAACTACATATGAGGAACAGCAGTGCTGTCCAGTCACCCAGCTGTCTTAAGAGAAACGGACGTGCTGACCCCATAAGTCTTCCAGCACTGGAAATATTCGTGGGTATTTGCAACATTCATTGGATCTTTTACTTGTCACCCTTTTCTAAAGTACTAACAGCAACAGTGGATTTTTTTTTTATAAAAATAATCCACATGTGGCACTTAAATTGTCAAAAACTGTAGCAAAACAGTCTTAGAAATTTCTGTAAGAACTGCTAGTTACATTTTTTTTCTGAGCATTTTTGCTTAGAGAAAAGAGGAAGTCATTTGTTAGTTTATTTATTCATGCTGAAAACATCAATGAGAAAAGCTGCCTTGGCTGAATGCCAGATGGGAACACTCATGCTGTCAAAAAAGAGGTTCTCAGTAAGTCAGGTGCATTTTGAAATTATAAAAAGCCAGGTATATATTTTTACAATGCTGACACGAAACTGAGGATGCACATAGGAAAACGATTCCTTTTTATATATATTTTAAATTATTTTTAACTTACGGAAAATAAATGGAAAATCTCCAGTGTATCTTCTTGATCAAAATCTATCATTTGGAATAGCCAATTGGATGACATAAAACCAGCTGACACACGAGAAAAGTGTAAAAATGAATCACTACTGGATAATAATTTCATCAAAAAGTATTCCTTCTAGGTTCTTCCTTTATCCATCTTCTAAGGATGGCTGATATGGCCAAATACAGTAATAATTTTAAGGTTTTTAAGAGGTCTACATCATAAATGGAAATCTGCTCTCAGCAGAGGGCATCAAACAGATTATTTTTAATGTTATCTGGTTCTTGAGCAGCAGATGTGGTGATCAGCCTTGCACTTCCAGAGGTTTGTTACTGTTCCATGTTTTCTTTTACTGCAAGTAAGGTTATGACACGGAAATAATCTTGTTAAAATAAACTGGTTTCTCATATAAGAAGTGGTTTATATCTGGCATTCTAGTGAAGTGAATGAGATTAACTTTCTGGTACATATTCCAAATTTACTTTTTTTTGGAAATAACTCTTTACAGTCCAACTCAGGTCATCACATAAGAGGAATTGGGTTGGTGGACAGATACTGCTGCTGATACATACAGGTACACTAAAAGACTCAAAAGGGCAGAGAGGCATTAAATTCATCCTAACATGCCCTTTCTTTTTTTTTTTTATCTTTTCAAGCTAGAGCTGGTATGTATGGTTAATAATCTGTTAATAATAAAGGATAAGGGAAGAGAACACATCTGTTGTATAACTGCTGAAGATATGTCAGAAATATTCTTTATAACCTACACAGTTCACAGAAAGAGAGAGAAGCTCTTCCAAAAATACACTGTATTTACATGTTCTGCATTTCCCTGAAGGAGCTATTTCTTTTCATTGACTGCATCTCCTCTCTTAGTCTGAAGTAGCTGGGATGAACAGAATGAATATGCCCACCAGAGCTCCTGCACAAAATTCTTGGTTGCTACAGAGCACTAACAGCTTTCAACAGGAACTAGCTTTGAAGTTTATTCTGTGGTATTTAAATTCAAGAGGTAAATATTTTTAAAAAAAGAGTAATTTTTTTACAGTTATTATTAAAAAAAATAATAATTTTTCAAAACAACAGTTTTGTCAATTCTCAGCATAGTACTGCAAAATTCTAGAGCTCCTTTTTCTCATATACATCATTATATGATTCCAATCTTTTTGAAAGATGAGAAAACACTTACTTTTTATGCTTAGACAACTGTAAGGAGACCAGTCTTTCACCATTGGGAAATGCATCTTTTAAAACTCTACCTTCTAGGGAAAGTGTGAAGAAGTAAATTTCTCAAATTATTAAATGAGATTTATCCATTCATCCCAGCTAATGAGCTCTGGGCTAGATCCTAAATTTGGCTGACATTATACTGCACAAGGAGCCATGTTTCCCTCTACTGATGAGGCTTAAACATGTTATAATCTTAAAATGGGTGTCCTCAGGCACCCCATCTCTTCAGTGTGGGTTTCATCATCTTTTCAATGTTGTTGCCATGGAAAACTTCTATATTGCTCTAAGGACTCCTTCAAATACTCTTATGCTGTATATCATTCTGTCTTCGAACATATGGAGGGAAAACAACACTCTCTTGGTTAATTATGAAATTTATCCAAATTTTAGTGTCTAGTATGAATCTCAGATGTACAGTTTTCATGCAATAATGGGATATTTAGTTTTGGAATGAATGCTTTTGGTAAAAAAACAAGTATTACTGCTGAATCTCAGTGCAGAATGCTTTCAGAATGACCATTACATATATGTTATTAACTGATAAAACATGTGATACTAGTTCAATTTATTTTACATATCAGTGTGTTATCCATGAATATAGCACTTTTGTGTTTATAAGACATAGTTATTTTGATTTCCTGTTTTTGATCTAGTGTCATACATTTATGAATCTTTCTTTCTTTGGGGTTTTTGTTTTCTTTATTTTTTTTTTGTATCTCTGATAGCTCATGAATTGGTAGTGTCATACAAATAAGGAGATTCAGTTAGGTTGAAACAAAAATTAAACTTGATTTTTTTTTCCTTTTCTGATACCTTTTTTCTGAAGCGAAAGAGAAACATTAATAGCTTATTTATGCTCTTTATTTAGTCTCTTATGTTGACTTTTCACTATTTACATGGTTTTATGAGGCAATTGTAATCTAAAAATTATTATATAAAGAACTGTGAATTCACTTTTTTATTTAACTGTCAATACAAAAGAGCATATTGCCCCAGAATTAACAGTATTAAATCCAGTAAGTATAATCTTCCCTTATTGAGTTTTTCTCAATGTTTGAAGGACCTATAAAAGAAAAATATACCATCATTTTATTTCAGCTTATGAATCTACCAGAAGAACTTAGCTAGGATGAGCAACATACTTGTGATCATAAATACTCTGTGATTCTTGTTTTTAATCATCTTTATTCTCGATTGTTGCATCAGTCTCATTGCAGACATAACTGATTTGCTGGGCTGTTAGGACTCAATTCAGTAAAGTGCTTGAGAAGTGCTCGTTTTAAACTGGGGAATAGATCAATCAAGTCACTTATGTCTTTAGAATTTAAGTACAATAAAGTGCTCTTATGAATTCCCATTTAAAAAGAAGAGTTAGGATCAAAGGTCTCTTCACATCCTTCATAATTCACCTGCATAGATGGTGTGTTTGTAACTGATTGTCAACCTCTTATTATTATTATTATTTTCTCCTCGCTGAAGAGATTGAAGTTATAAAAGAAATACAGTTTGAAAAGCAGGATTTCTTTTTCTTATGCCGTATAGTTTTAGAAGATGTCTATTTTGGCAACCAAACATGCAAGATTATATCATCAGAAACATTAATTCAGAAGAAAATTCAGAAGGCTTCTTTGAATATTTAAATAAATAGGACTTAATTGTATTCTCTATCATATTATCTTCTAATAGTAATATACACAGTGAAGACAGAACTGGTAAGCTGAGACAACAAAAACAAGTCTTGCATTTTGTTTATTTTTTTACCTTTTGAGGTTGATTCCTTATCAACATTTGTGTAGCAATATGTTTTCCATATAAATAAATTAGCATTCAAAAGAGGCTAAGAAGCTTTTACAAGATTAGTTTTGATACTGAGAGTTTCTAACAATGCAACCACATCTCATTCAGGAAATTGCAGCTACCACGGAGGCATTGAGCATCCAATCATTCTGAGAATTATCTTTTGAGATAAATAGGGAAACATTCTGGTGGGGCAATACTATGATCCTTACAACCACAACAAAATTGTTCATATTTGATGAATAACAGAACAAAATTAATCTCCAAACACAATGCAGGTATTATTGAAAGAGATAAAACCAAAATCAATTTTACCACTGTCATGGTTTCTAATGTTTCTAAAATTTCAAATCCGAACTTGTTGTAGCAAAATAGATCACAATGGTACTGTCCATCATTTAAAGGGAGGATCCTTGTACATTGACTGCATTTCCCGATCCTCTCATCACCCTACATGTTAAGACAGCATGAGGAAGGATGAATTGTCATGAAGTTGTGAGCTTCTGNGTGTTGGCATTATTATTATTATTATTATTATTATTATTATTATTATTAATTTCACAAGAAGTGAGAGAGAAAAGGTTTAGTTTGCAAAGATTTCCTAGAGAAATACAGAATCAAATATAATTTTTCCAAAAAAGCCAGTTATCTTTAGATAATTAAACTTGAAATTCAACACATGCAGAAACACAGTAGGACAAGATAACCGCTGTCATTAACTTCCAACTGGATCTATTCTATGATAGAGATATAAAGTTCCTGAAAAGTCCGCTTTAAGAGAACATCTACAATCACTTCAGTGTTTCTAAAAGAAGATTTCCAGGCTGATTTTTAAATTTTTTTCATTTCTTCTTGAGTATGAATAACAACTTGAATTTGCCATTTTCCTAATTTCCCATAAATTTAAATAAAGTATTTACCAACTCTAAGTATACAAAAATAGTGAAATGAAGAACTGGGCCTCTTCATTGTGGGAATTTATCTAAATAAAAGAATTGCATGCTGGAAAAACATGGAACAAGCTATCTTGATAGACAGTATGAAGGAGATTAAAGAGTATTTTGCCATGGATGCAGTTAAATAAAAAATTTCTGCAGCATGCAGCAAGACAGAGAGGAGCATGTCTGCATCTGAAGGTCCTCAGAACATGTGCTACAGGGCTAAGCCTGAACGATAAAAAAAAAAAAATCAAGCTATACACATTGAAAAACTCAATCTCATGTGCATTTGTTCCCTTATTATAAACTGTAGCTTTCAAATTGACTAAATGAAGAACTTTCATCATTTAGTCAGCCATAAAATGACCAAGAACTTTACTGCAAGATGAATGCTCATGTAACTAAATTTGCTCCTGTAGGATGAATAAAGTTTAAATGTCCACAGGAAATAATATTTCAATAAATTATGCTTACACATAACTTATGATACTATAAAGTAAATGAATACATTAATATCTTGAAAGCTAGGGTATTCAATGCACTGTAGTTCCTACATTCAACTTTCCGCACANTTATTTCAGCTTATGAATCTACCAGAAGAACTTAGCTAGGATGAGCAACATACTTGTGATCATAAATACTCTGTGATTCTTGTTTTTAATCATCTTTATTCTCGATTGTTGCATCAGTCTCATTGCAGACATAACTGATTTGCTGGGCTGTTAGGACTCAATTCAGTAAAGTGCTTGAGAAGTGCTCGTTTTAAACTGGGGAATAGATCAATCAAGTCACTTATGTCTTTAGAATTTAAGTACAATAAAGTGCTCTTATGAATTCCCATTTAAAAAGAAGAGTTAGGATCAAAGGTCTCTTCACATCCTTCATAATTCACCTGCATAGATGGTGTGTTTGTAACTGATTGTCAACCTCTTATTATTATTATTATTTTCTCCTCGCTGAAGAGATTGAAGTTATAAAAGAAATACAGTTTGAAAAGCAGGATTTCTTTTTCTTATGCCGTATAGTTTTAGAAGATGTCTATTTTGGCAACCAAACATGCAAGATTATATCATCAGAAACATTAATTCAGAAGAAAATTCAGAAGGCTTCTTTGAATATTTAAATAAATAGGACTTAATTGTATTCTCTATCATATTATCTTCTAATAGTAATATACACAGTGAAGACAGAACTGGTAAGCTGAGACAACAAAAACAAGTCTTGCATTTTGTTTATTTTTTTACCTTTTGAGGTTGATTCCTTATCAACATTTGTGTAGCAATACGTTTTCCATATAAATAAATTAGCATTCAAAAGAGGCTAAGAAGCTTTTACAAGATTAGTTTTGATACTGAGAGTTTCTAACAATGCAACCACATCTCATTCAGGAAATTGCAGCTACCACGGAGGCATTGAGCATCCAATCATTCTGAGAATTATCTTTTGAGATAAATAGGGAAACATTCTGGTGGGGCAATACTATGATCCTTACAACCACAACAAAATTGTTCATATTTGATGAATAACAGAACAAAATTAATCTCCAAACACAATGCAGGTATTATTGAAAGAGATAAAACCAAAATCAATTTTACCACTGTCATGGTTTCTAATGTTTCTAAAATTTCAAATCCGAACTTGTTGTAGCAAAATAGATCACAATGGTACTGTCCATCATTTAAAGGGAGGATCCTTGTACATTGACTGCATTTCCCGATCCTCTCATCACCCTACATGTTAAGACAGCATGAGGAAGGATGAATTGTCATGAAGTTGTGAGCTTCTGATATCACTCAGTTTTTACTGTTTTTTGTTACTTAACCATACTGCAGTGAATCTCTGGAGAAAGTGTGAAACATTATTTTTAACCTTGCTGTTTGCAGCATGTCTTTCATAAAATCCAAACAAACAACCCCATGCTATTGTATTGTTAGATGGAAGGTTTTGGAAGTCAATCAATTATCTGAAGCTTAAAGTCATTTCAAAATTATATAATACTGCTATAGCATTTATAATAATGAGTTGTAAAGATTTCTATTAAAGTACTTGTACCAGGTTCACTTATTAATCTGTTAATCTGTAAATCAACAAAAAATACAGAGTTCAATAGGGTGGAAATGCTACACTTAAACTTCCAGTAAAAGGAAATAATTGAATCATTTATAACTGGAGGGACAATTTTTATTTTTACAATTGTGACTTATGCTCTTCCGAAGAAATGAGGAAATCCTTAATTTGGTTATAGGATTATAGACCATCTAATTTGAATTCATGTGAGGGAAATACAGTTTTGGCATTATTATTATTATTATTANAGTGAAATGAAGAACTGGGCCTCTTCATTGTGGGAATTTATCTAAATAAAAGAATTGCATGCTGGAAAAACATGGAACAAGCTATCTTGATAGACAGTATGAAGGAGATTAAAGAGTATTTTGCCATGGATGCAGTTAAATAAAAAATTTCTGCAGCATGCAGCAAGACAGAGAGGAGCATGTCTGCATCTGAAGGTCCTCAGAACATGTGCTACAGTGCTAAGCCTGAACGATAAAAAAAAAAAAATCAAGCTATACACATTGAAAAACTCAATCTCATGTGCATTTGTTCCCTTATTATAAACTGTAGCTTTCAAATTGACTAAATGAAGAACTTTCATCATTTAGTCAGCCATAAAATGACCAAGAACTTTACTGCAAGATGAATGCTCATGTAACTAAATTTGCTCCTGTAGGATGAATAAAGTTTAAATGTCCACAGGAAATAATATTTCAATAAATTATGCTTACACATAACTTATGATACTATAAAGTAAATGAATACATTAATATCTTGAAAGCTAGGGTATTCAATGCACTGTAGTTCCTACATTCAACTTTCCGCACAACTTTGCACAATTCTTTACCCTGGCATGAGGAGGCTGATCAAAAGACTCCAATATGTTTGCTCTGAATTGAGCATTGATTTCATTCAGATACTGTCTCACCTCCTGTTTTTCTATTCTATGTTGATCAGAAACAGGTCCTAATGTTATATTTCCCCAGATTTTATTGCAGCAACGAGCAAGAGAATTTGCATTTGTTTAGCTCCTCTCAGGTGGTTTTATGAAAATATTAAATGTCATGAAATTTATTTTCATCAGAGTTTAATTTAGAATTTTTTTTTTATAGGTAACTAATATTCAGAATCATCCTTATACCATTTATTAATTCAAAGAATCATAGAATGGTCTGAATTGGAAGGGACGTTAAAAATCATCTAGTTCTAAAGAACCCTGCCATAGACAAAGACACTTTTCACTACACCAGGTTGCTCCATCCAACCTGGTCTTAAGCTCTTCTAGGGACGGAGCATCCATAACTTCTCTGGACCACCTGTTCCAGTGCCTCACTACCTCCACAGTAAAGATTTTTTTTTTCCTAATATCTGTCGCCCTGATTTTTCAGCCTTCTGTGTGTCTCACGGTTCATAGTTCTTAGGTTTCTTCTCACACATGGCTGTTATAAATAGAAGCAATGTTTTTCTTAATTCAAGGTAGTGTACATTCTTGTTTTAGAGATATGGACAGCTGATGGACTGTTGTCTTGACCAATGGGATGGGGAGAGGTGTCAACCTTCTCCCCCAGTTCCTGGCCTTTGTAGAAATACTATAAAAGTGGAGTCAGATTTTCGTAATAGAGTTCATGCCTTCTCACCAGAGTGTGTGTGTGTGTGTGTGTGCGTGTCTGTGCGTGACTGTGCATCCAGCAATGACAAATATCTAATCAAAACCTATTCTCTTTCATTTTGAATCCATTTCCCCTTGTTCTGTCACTACATGTTCTTGTAAAAAGTCCCTTTCCATCTTCTCTGTAGGCTCCCTTCAGGTACTGGAAGGCTGCAGTTGGGTGACCCCAAAGCCTTCTCTTCTTCAGGCAGAAAAATCCCAAATCTTCCAGTCTTTCCTCATGGGAGAGGTGCTCCATCCATGTACAGAATCACAGAGTGGTCTGAGTTGCAAGGTAGCCAGAAGGATCCTCAAGTCCAACTCTTCAGTGAATGGCCCATACGGGGCAAGCAACCTTGGCATTATTAGCACCATGCTCTAACCAACTGAGCTAATCTGCTTGGCAGCCATCCTCTGGTCTTGCTCCAACAGGTCAACATTCTTCCCCTGCTGGGAACTCCAGAGCTGGATGCAGAGCTGCAGATAGTGCCTCACCAGAGCAAAGTGGAGAGGCAGAATCACCTCCCTCATCCTTCTGGCCATGCTGATTTTGATGCAGCCCAGAAGTACACATTGCCTGGTCATGTCCAGCCTCTCATCCACCAGCACCTCCAAATCCTTCTCAGCAGGATCCTGCTCTTGATCTGTCCATCCACTAACCTGTATTGAATCCTGATGTTGTCCTTATCCAGATGCAACACCTTGCACTTGGTCTTGTTAAGACCAAGTTAAGACACATGAGATTCCCAAGGGCCTGCTTCTCAAAGCTTGTCCAGGTCCCTCTGGCTGGTATCCTGTCCTTCAGTCATGTCCACCCCACCACTCATCTTGAAGTCATCTCAAATGTGCTGATGGTGCACTCAATGCCTTCACCGATGTCATTAATGTAGATATTAAATAACACTGGTCCCATTATAGACCTCAAAGGACATCATATGTCAGTTTTGTCCATTGGGATTCTGACCCATTGACCACTACCCTGTGGATACACCTGTCCAGCCACTTTCTTATCCAACAGTCAGCTCATGTTGTTTATTCATTTCTTTGCACAATCTTCAGTGCAGAATATTCATACTTATTCTGACCTGGTTTTTATTATTGCCATCTTTCCAGAAAAATGTGCATTGTGAATTAATCTAAATGTATTTGCTCAAGTCTCTGTGAGTCAGATGTTTACTCATTACCCAGCTCAAATAAAGTGTATTGAATGCTATCAGAATAAGCTTTATTTTTTTAAGGTAATATTTGATGAATAAGTTTACCAGTATTCAACCTGATCTGATGTGACTTGTTAAAAAATCAAGAGTGTTAAATTTTGGGTTACAGATCTAAGGAGGAAAGGTTCTCTTGCAAGAGAACCTTTGTCCTGCATGGGGCACTGCAATTATTGCTGCACTTATACTTTAGGTTCCAAGTGTAATTTGAAGTATTTGAATTGCTCAGTAATGAAGCGGACTAAAGAAAGAAAAAAAGAAAGAAAACATTTTTTTTGCAAATGCAGGAAAGTTTCTAAGATTGTCCACACTCCAATGTCTGCTCTCACATCTCTTTTGAATCCATTCCAGTGTATGAGCTTGGTATTTGGAGACCCAACCAACATGATTAAAATTCTTCTGTTATGAAAGAAGAAAGCTTGATTAACCTGAATAAGAAAGGAAGTGCAGGGGTAACTCTGACCCCCTCTGACTGGGGTAACTTATGAGTAAGTGGCCATGTGAAAGATATAAGATCTGACAACTCTTCATCTTCTCTACTGATTTCCTTCTCTCTTCCCTTTTCTCTGTCTCCTGTTTACTGTCCCAAAGAAAATCTCATCTCACCAATAGCCACATGGGAAAGAGGAGAGGATGACTGGAGTTTCTTCATTAACATAACCAGTGTCATAACTCTGAGCAGCCACTCTCCTCCAGATCAGGCAATACCCCCTCATGCTTATGACCCAAGATACTTCATACTTGCAGAAGTATGAAAGTTATTTCTGGTCCTAGAGAAAATGGTAGTACTGTACTTGGTTTTATATGCTGAAGTTAATTCAGACATTTATGGGGCTGAATTACGTTATATAAAAACATTGTTCATTTTAGGTCCAAGATGTTACAGAGCCCATTGGTTTACTGACACCTCAGCTTGGGAAAGAAGAGATAAGCAGTTCAAAGAACATTGGCAGTTCATTAGACAATGGCTTTGTTGGATTTTTCAGGCCAGATGAAGAAATACTAGAATATTATAAGAAGCCTATTTTCCTAGACTTTCCATTAAAGTATAACCAGGGGACTAAAAAAAAAAAAAAAAAAAAAAAAAAAGAAAAAAGGGGGGAAAAAGATGGTGAAAATAGAAAATAACCTTTGAGATTTGAAAGAGTCTGTCTTCCACCTGTTCTTCATGAGTCTCTGCTTTCACGCTTTAGAATTTCAGTAGGAAAGGAAAAATATATTCATGAAAATCACTTCTTTGATCTGTGTGTGAAAGAAAAGTTCTCATACTGCTTAATGCTGAGGATGGCTGGGAATTTAACCCTTTAATTTCTAGGAGATGCTCTGGCATACTTTAAAAAGTGAGAAACCAATACTTGAGAATTAGTTGAGTTTCGACACTTCACCTTTTAAGGTCAAAGGATAGTGTTTAACATTTTTAATCATGCACAGCCACTAGCTGCTGCTCTGTAAGGTATCATAGTGATATTTTTCAAAAAAACTCCTTATTTCTTCACTCTTATGGAAGCATAACATGAATGAGATTTTAGTACTAATGATTTACAGATGTAAGTTGGCAAAAAAACAAAACAAAACAAAAAACAAACAAACAAACAAAAAACCAAACCAGAATTCATAAAATTGAAGCTCAATAAAATTAACTGGAAGTGCTGGACACAGCTGTCTTACCATGAAAAGATCTTGATGCAGATCCCTATAGTAGAAAGTATTTCACTAGGTTTTCAGAAGTATTTCAGTATTTCACTAAACAGAAAGGAATAAAATGTTATTAGAACTTTTTTTCACTTGCCAGCATTAATAGAGCACCAATAAATCCTCCTTTTAAAATCTTCAGATCAGTTTAAGTTAAACCTGACTTTGAAATACTTCACTTCTTTTTATAGTCAACAATATCTTCCAGAACTGAGCCAAAATTAGAGAGCAGAGGAGAACAGGAGCCAGCACAATTTCTTGATCCAAGGTTTCCCTGATTCCAGTTACTGTTTATTTTGGGAAAATGAAGGTTGACAGGTGTAGAGGGTGAAGGTGCCCTGGTGCTGACCTCAGCAGGGGCTGCGGGAAATGTCTGTGAGGAGAGGCTGGGGCTGACCCATGCACGACACAGATGGTTCCAGCTGGCCCCAATCCACCCATTACAGGGCACAGCTGAGGTGGAGGACACCTCAGGAGAAATGTATTTAAGGGGGAAAAAAAATAAACACTAAGAAACTGAAGGTGTGAGAGAGGAATGAGAATCTGTGACCGTAACAACTCTACAGACATCAAGGTCATTAAAAAAAGGAGGGGTTGAGGTGCTTGAGGAGCTGGAGCACAGATTACCCTACAATCTCTGGAAAAGACCATGGTGAAGCATTCTATCTCCCATGGATACCTCATGGACGTCTGTGTGGAGCAGATCCACCTACAACTATGGAAGACTTCTCTTTGAAGAAGGTGGATGTGCCCTGAAGGAAGCTGACAACCATGAAGAGGAGCACATGGTGGAGCAGGGGAAAGATGTGAGAGGAGCAGTGGAGGAGAGCAGCTGCTATGGACTGATCACAACACCCCCTTCCATCTCCCTGCACAACTCAGGGCAGGGGAAGTAGAGGAGTCAAGTATGAAGGAGTGAAGTTGAGACTGGGATGTTTCTCACCATCCCACTGCACTTTTAATTGGTAACAAATTAAAATAATCTTCCCATAATTAGGTCTGTTTTGCTCATGATGGCAATTGGTGAGTGATTTTCCTGTCATTATCTTGACCCAGGAAGATTTTCCATCTCCCCCCCATCCCCCCTGTTTAGCTGAGAAGGGGGAGTGAGAGAGTGGCTCTGTGCCAATCAGGCAGTCATATCAACTCACCTTGAGAAGTGGCTTAGCATATCTGAGTTTAAAAAATGTTCTTGGTATTATGTCAGAAGTCTTTCTTATGTAACTATATATATTTCCACTCAAAATAGCCAACAACTTTTGACAATGCATTTATCCTTTTTCTCTAGGAAAAAAGGTAATTTTGAACCACCTCTGTTTATTTAATTTAAATAAAAATAATATTTATTTCTAATATATTATCCTAGGTAATTCCTGCACTCTCCTCTTTCATGTAATATTGAATGTGAATTTTGGCAGGGGCTTCAATACAAGCTTCTTTCATAATGTGAACGCTGGCAAGAGTTATTCTTTTTGTAGCCTCATCTTTTAGAGTCTTCTACCTTTAACTGTGTTATGAAATTTTAATTAGACCAATGGGACAGTGCCATATGAACTGACTTTGTAGTTTAGCAAAAATATAGTGCTTGCTAAAGACATTAAAGATAAGGGGCCAGCATCCTCTCCCTTTTATGGGTTATAACTTCATACAGAGGACTGAAAAAATTCCAGCTATAGTATCATGAGAGAAATGATGATGTCTCAGCATATTTTGGCTGAAGTGCTGCTAATGCTGTGAATCAAGCAGTGAGGAGACTTGATCGTGATTGTTTCACATGTTAAGTAAGTACTTACACAGTGTTGCTGGGGATACAGGCCGCTGTGATTGCAATAACTCCATCTTTATCCTGAATTGTGTCTCTAAAGGTGAAATTTTGGAACAGTCAACCTGATGAGAATTGAAAGAAAAATACAGTGTTGTGAAACACTGATGGGAAATACAGTCAGAGATAAATGAACTTGATTTCAGAAGATAGTTACTTATCTAAGGATACAGACAAGCAACTAGTGACATTTTTACTATGTTACTGGCCTTTCATTAGCTTTACTGGCTTGAAAGAAAGGCTTTGAGTTACTGAAAATCATACTTATGTGCCCATTTGGGCAACAAAATATTTAAGTCTGGGTCAGATGCTGTAATTGTAAAAAACAGCATGATCTCTGGTTGCACATCATTAGTAAATAGACTGCACAGTAGTAAATTAAATCAGAGTTGGGTGTCTAGACTTATCTGTTTGTGTGGAAATCACAGAAACTACAGTGTAGATGGGAAGAGTAGTGCACTTCTTAATCAGGCTTCTTGATGGTAAATGTTATACCAAGACCCCCAAAACATTTCCTTCAAACGACACCTCTATATCATCTCTACGGTGTTTAATAATTCCTGTGGGAGAACAAAAAAGGAGCTGAAAAGAAGTGTTAAAAGCAACAATCTGTTCATTAATTAGTGCAAAATATTTTGATTTCCTGTTAAAACACATTTTTCAATGTGTTGAAATGTGTCCAATTTTGAATCTAGGAATTCAGTATTGTAGTTTTAATCACTCATTATTGCAGCAGATTATAAGGCTTAGGAAAATGAGTAACAAGGTTAAAAGAGGAAAAAAACAAAAGTGACAGTGTTTTGAATGGGGCTCTATAGTCTGTTAAAGATACATACTCTCAAGTTTTTGAAAATTCACTAACCACAGGTTTTTGTCTATACTTATGGGAGAGATAAGAAAAAAAAAAAGGAGAAAAAGAGACAAAGAAAACTGACAAAATTTTCAAATTATCCTATGTGAAACTTTATACTAAATACCTGTAAGAGCTTATTTTTTCTCTTATTTCAAGTTATATATCAGAATTTGTTAGTTTACGACACTGGAAAGTTTATAAACTAAATCAATAGTTACTATCAGTAGATTTCTTTCTACAAACCAAAAGCTTCCCTTTCAGCAAGAACATATAGTCATTCAATGAAAGATTTTTAACAGGTATCTCATTATTTATGTAACAAAGAAGCTTCATAACTATTACATGTATTTTGATTATTCAATAATCTGCAGCAAATACTAGATAGCTGTTGAAAGAGAAGTTATCAAAGACACAAAATCAGACATGATTCATGGTTGCAATCATTTGTTACCTAATGCCCTGAAAGTTCTTATCAGATATTTATCTCAGTTTCCTCTTAGTTTATGAATTTTTTAAGTGGGTAGTGTACACAAGAATAAGAATCCAATGCCTTTCATAGAAACGTTCTCAGCAGAACTGAGAAAATTAAAAGTCTTACTACAACACTTGATATTTAGAGATTTAAAACTATTATTGATTAATTCAGTTCAACATAGTGTTTAGTTTTTGTGATTCCAGTGCAGAAAAAGGTAGTCCAACTTCCCTATTACAATTCAAAGTTGCCACAAATAGTGTTCTGTCCCCGGTATGCCCTCTTTTCTTTAGAGATATTTATAATTCTTGTTTTGTTTAAGGACTTTATTGAGATCAGTATATATTCAGCATCACTGCAGTGCTTGTATTTTGTGATTTTTTTTT
>WBMY01002656.1:186804-238074 GCA_013397315.1 Donacobius atricapilla
GTTTTTTTTTTTTTTTTTCCCCCCAGCAAGAAACCTTAGATTTCAATGGTGTTTTATTTGGTAGCAGAAGATTAAAAAAGTGATGAACAGTAGGTCTTCCATGGCACTCAGCGTCATAGCTGAAATGACTTTGTCAGGCTAGCAGCCTGCATTGGTAGTATTCTTTTTCATGAGCCATGTTTTGACAGATAATATTCCACAATACAGTAAAAAACTGCAACCTCTGTCAAATTTAGATTTACTTCTTATACTAAGAACTCATGGTTTTTATGTAAGTAGAACACATAGGAATTTCTAGCATCAGGGGTTTTTTTGTGTTATTTTGGTTTTTTTTCATTATGTTTGACATCGTGAGACAGATGATTGTTATTGGTGGCCAGCTACATTCTTAGGAGAGTAAAACTTCAGTGAAATATAAAATATGCAGCAAGTTCATAGAAACTTGAAATGAACTTGCCTGCATTGGTAAATTTTCCCTGAGATAATTTACTGTCTCCAACCAAGTGCAGAATATACCCAATATATCTGCAGAAAGCTTTCAAAACAATGAAGATTATTCTTCACTATAACAGACTTTAACTGAAAAAAACCCACATAATTTAAAACATTTGAGATTATTTATAAGAGATGATTTCATGACTTGAAAATTGCGGCATGATTTGAATAAAATTTTGCTTTGTACCTGCATACATATTTTTCTCTTTTTCTGTGTAACCTACTAACAATTTTAATGTAATTTAGAATTAGGATGTAAAATTAAGTATGACCTTTAATTGTAAATATCAGTTGTTTCCTATGAAGGCAGAAAAGTACTTTTAGTCAAAAAAACCCCAAAGAGTACTCAACAAATTACAGAAGTGGATAGAAAGAAAAACCATTAAATTCAGGAAAAGGAAATTATCAGTCTTGCACTTGGGATAGAATAAGGGAGCAAAAGCAGGAGGTGGTAACTGAAAAGAGCAAAAAGAAGCTTTGTGGCAAAGGACTCAGTTTCCTGGTGGAAAACTGAACATCCTCTTGATCATGAGTCACCAGTGTACCCACGCAGGAGTGAAGACAAAACATGTGTGGTCTTCATAAATAAAAACTAAGCTGACAGACAGATAGAATGATGCAGTTACTCAAATCTGTCCAGTATGTATAAGACCAAATTTTCAGTTCTGTGTCTAGTTTGGGGCTTTGAAGTGCCAGAAAAATATTGGAAGACTGGTGAAATTTCCAACGATTGCTGCCAATAATGAGTGACAAGTTGGAGTTCAGTAGAATGTGGTGAGGTGGTGAGGCTACAGAACAATTTGTTCAGCTGGAAGAAGGTGATCAGGAAGGAAGAAATTTCCATGTTCAATTACCTAATCATAGAATCATTGAGTAATCTAGGTTGGAAGGGACCTTAAAGATCATATAGTTCTAAGCCCCCTGCTTTGGGTAGGTGTATCTTTCATTAGACCAGGTTGCTGGGAACTCCATCCAGCCTGACTGTAAACACTTCCAGGGGTGGAGCATCCACAGCTTCTCTGGGCAACCTATTCCAGTGTCTCACTGACTACACAGTAAAGATTTTTTTTTTTTTTGTAGTCTCTAACCTAAACCTTCTCTCTCTCAGTTTGAATCCCTTCACCCTAGTACTGTCACTCCATGCTCTTGTAAAAAGTCCCTCTCCATCTTCCTTATAGGCCCCCTTCAGGCACTGGAAAGCTGCAACTGGGTGACTCCATAGCCTTCTCCAGGCTTCCAGCCTTTCCTCATAGCAGAGGTGCTCCATTCCTCTAATCATCGTTGTGGCCCTCCTCTGCAATCACTCCAACAGGTCTACGTCTTTCTTGTATTGGGAACCCAGAGCTGGATGCAGTACTCCAGGTGGGGGCTCACTAGAGAATGCCTGTATGCAGAGAAAACAGACTCGGGTTCTTATTAAGGTGAACACTATGAGGAATAGAGACAGTGGAGAGGAGTTTCATTAAGAAAAAAATCTAATTAGAGTTGAAGAAAAACATTTTCAGCAGGGACGTGAGCAAGCATGGGAAGAGTTTTCAGAGAGAAGCACTGAATTTTCTGTCTCTAGAGGTGTATGAAACTAAACTGGCCTTGAACAAAATGGTATTACTTCAGGTTTAATCTTACTTTATGCAAGATATTGTACTAGGTGACTTCCAATTTCTATCTTGCATCCTTCTATGAGCCTGCAATATCTAGACAGGGCTATCAAGCATTGGTAAAGGAAATGGTCTTTGCTGGAACATTTATTTACTGTTATCTTACACAGGCTCTTCTAGCATCTTTAAAATGAAGTTGGAGGTTTTTGTACATCTATAAGAAGATGCAAAGACAATTAAGTGATATATTTTATGGACAATATGTCCATAAGAATTAACATGAAACTCAAACCAGAATAAATATTGCAACCATAAGTTGAAAAATATTTTTATTTTACCTTTTGATCTGTGCTCAGTGTTCTATTTAATCCAGAGTATATTCAAGCATCCGTCTTCAAATACTTATGGAAGAAAAGAAAAAATAACCAATTTACAGTAGGTGTTTTACCTGTTAAAGCATCAGTGGTGGTCGCAAATTTCTGGAGTTCTGGGCTCCCTAATGCATAAGACAGTAACACTACTATAGTAACCAGGAATGTTTTGGATTTTTGGTTTGTCATGTACCTAACAACAACATGTAGAACTGCATGCCAAAAAAAACATAATATTTTTAGTGATTCTACTAAAAGTCATACAGAAGAAGACCTTTAGTTTTGAAATGTTATTCCTGTTTGATTTAAATATTTATGATCTGGGGAAGATATGTTGTAGATTAAATTAACTGAAGGCATGTTCTTATGCTCAAAGTCATGTTATAGGCCATAGTCTCATTAATAATGCAGTTAAATTATGCAGGTTGTTTTTTAAAGTTTTCCTAGTACCTATGCATTTTCTCTGATGTTATGATTATTTTTGCAACATCCCTCCGGGTCTAAGGGTTGATGCTTCAGCCCTTTTCAAGAGATGTGGGAGACAGGGGGTTACAGTTGCTTGTCAGTATGTGCAGGTGTCTGCCAAGAGAAGTGTGACATTGATGTTTTCTTTCTCCTCAGGCTTGGGCTCTGGCTGGTGCTATATTTATGGGTTTCCCTGTCACATTCCACTTACTTCTGTGCTGCCAGCTGCTGCCTGGCAGTGGCCCCAGTCATCCCAAAGGGACTCCAGACACACAAAGAGCTGTGGTTTTTCAGACAGTGACCACAGTGGAGAAGGGTGTCACCTCTCTGTTACCCTCGGAGCTGAGGCTGGAACACGGGAACCAGAAATGACTGGCTCTGGTGCCGGGCTTAAAACAGTGACACCCAGCTCAGTCTGGGGTTTTTTCAGCTTCTTTTGGCGTGCTGAGAGGATGTATGAATTTGATATGTGTTGGATACTGTAAGAATCACATGCTTGGCTTTCATAACATGCAAAAATATGACCTGAAAGATGAAATAATTTCTTGTATCAGTGAGCTAGGCAAATTTGTAAGAAGTCTGGAATACAGGATTTCAAATACACAGTGCTGTTGACAAGTTAAAGAAATAGTTTGAAATAAACTACCAAATAGAGGAACAAAATATTTAATCTGGGTAGGAATACTAATCAGTATATATATTCAAAATGATAAATAGTGAGCTAAATCAAATTTCACTGGAGAATGTGTCTAAAGAACTGAAGTACATCACAAAAGATGTTATCCCAAAGAATAAGTAGTAAATAGCCTCAGGTGTCTTTCTGTTCTATCTCTGATTCATTACAAAGAATATTCTGTGTCCAGTATTCTTGACCAGTGTTTGTCTAGTTTGTTCTCAAGGACTCTGAGCAGTAAAGACTGCCTAAGGTCTCCAGGGAATCTACTCTTATGCTTTGTTCTCCTGCTTTTTATGGGAGCTCATCTAGTGTTTGAAGGTGTTTTTTTACTGCAATAAAATCTTATTTTTTTCCTTTTATACAGTGTGCATAGAGAACATGGTTTTCTTTTTTATTTTGCATCCTGTTATGAACATATAGACAAAACATACCTTTCCTCTTTATTTATGAGGCCTGTAGTCATGAGATATGTGGTGAAGGGATACCAGATGCATGACCCACTCTCTTTGATCTAGCCCCTTAGTTACAAAGACAGATATTAACTCAAAAGCCTCTAACTTTACAGGTAAAGTAGCTGCCTTTCCCACTTCCCCTCCCATTGTGAGAGCAGCAACAGGTTATTTGGCTACTGTCTTACCTCTACTTCTCCCAAAATATAATTTTGTCATTTGTAATACTCCATGGAAAAATATAGGGACACCTCTTTGGTAAGATTTGCACATCTGGCTGCATCAAGTGATACCCAGGTAAAATTAAGCTTGATTGAAGGTAAAATTAGCCTAACTGAAATACTACATTTATTAATAGCAATTCTGAATTTGTTCCTGTGTAATTTCAACAAACCATGAATCTGTGATGGTAAAAGTTCTTGTTGAACATCTTCAGTTTTACAATGCCAAAATGGCTACAATCAGATATTAGGCCCAGTTACATCTGATATCTCAAGATTTAGAGAGAGTTAATAATAAGCCCAGGGGGTTGCAAGGAAAGTGAAGTGGATTCTGAAACAGGGTGTTGCCTTATCAGTAAATTGAAAAACAAGCCTCACAGTCTCAAAGATGAGGAATGATGTACTGTTATGCTTAGTTTGTTTAGGCCTATTGTTTTGCAGCAGAGCTTGGATAGGATGTGCTACTGGTAGTGGACAGACCTCAAAATCATTTAGCAGAGATGAGATATTAACAAAGCCAGCTTAGCAATTGTGCTGAAATCAGTCTGAACTAGAAAAGGTAATTCCAGCAGGAGGAGATTTCAACACACAACCCACCAACTTGAGAAATCATCCAGCTCAAAAGAAGATAAAACCTGAGTATGTGGAGTAGTTAGCATGAGAAGCAAGAGAAAAGTTTAACCAATAGAAAGTAGAATACCAATTAAGATGAGAACTATGTAACTTGTAGCAAATGAACCATAATTCTTTTGTATATTAAAATGCATAAATAGTGTAAATTTTTGAGAAGCGGTGTGCTGGCTTAGTGGATTTACTACCTAGCACCCATCTTCATACAATATGAAATAAAGTCTTCTGCTCTGTGTGTGAGATTGGTTTATTGCATACTGGGTGACAAATCCCATTTTTAGTCACAACACACCCAGCCCCTCTAATCTCTGAGGTCCAGCTAGAAAGCAAGGGTATTTATATCCTTCCAAATTTCTATAGTCTATACTTTCAAGTCTTTTCTGCAAGATAGCAATTTAGCTTTTTGGTCTTTCTAGGCTACTAAAGATGCTGTATGATGCTGTCTAACAGTTTGAGCTGCTTCCGATAATCATTATCAAAGTAGTCGTGGTCATGAGATCATTGGTTTTCTATGAGGAGGCTAGGGGCTAATACAGTTAGCCTTATTCAGGTTATGCTACAACTTGACTATTGGAACATCCCAGACAGGTTTTGCAATGTACTCCTGTAAAGACTTCTCCAATGCCCATCTGCAAGCTCCTGTTTTGGAATGCTGTCCGTGGATTTGCAAGGTAAATGGTACATACCGTTCCTGTGGAAAGGTATGATATGTACCTGACTGGAGGTAAACTGGTGTTACAATAAAGTGTTGTATAATTCTGGGCACTGCCAAAAATCCCAAATTGCTCTGTCAACTGATCATGTCACTTATATGGTCACTGTATCTCAAAGACCTCTAATGTTAAAATAACACCACCATCGCTAGCTTTCTCTGAGATGGTTCAACTTGTCTGCATCCAGGAAATTTCCAGCCGCAGTTTTATGGCTGGCATGGGTCAGGTACTTTTCCCAATTGACAACCTGGATATAATATCCTTGGTATGAAACTTTAGGAATTAAATAGCGTGGATATTTAGACTGTTTACTACAGGATCATGGAACAAGCTCTGATTCTTTTTTGACTCTTTATAATGCAGTTCTGCCTTTTTACCCTGCCCACATCTGGGCACCACACCTCAAAACATATGTTGGATTAGTTAGAGCAGAAAATTGTGTTCTAGAAAATATGTCCTAAACAAAATCTTGAAAGAGCTAATATTATATGACAGTAAGTAGAAAAGATTTCCGAAACATACAATAATAGCATTCTATGAAAGATTGTGGCAAAGAAGCAAATAAATAATTACACTCTACAGTATGAACAAGACAAGAAATAACAGGCCTTTTTTGCAGGAAAGATTAAGCCTGAGCATAAATAAAGAATTCCTGATAGGGAGAGAGCTAAGCACCCAAGTGAGTCACTCAGGCAGCCTATGTAAATAGGATAGCTAAAGATTTTTAGATACATATTAGAAAAAAAATATTTTGTTCAATTTAAGTAGAATTAAAATAGAATATCCTGTGTTGGAGGAGACTCATGAAGGATCATCAAGTCCAATTTCTGACTGCACATAGGGCAACATAAAAGTTCAGCTATATGTATAAGAGCATTATCTTAATACTTGTTGAACATGGAGAGGTCATAACCACTTCCCTAGGTAACTTGTTCCAGTGCTTGATCACCTTCTCAGCAAAGAACATTTCCCTAATATCCAATCCGAACTTCCCCTGGGGTAGCTTTACACCGTTTCCATGTGTTCTATGTTAAGAAACTGGAGAGAAGCAATAGACACAAAATAGCAGAATATCCTGGGTTGGAAGGGCCTCACAAGGATCATTGAGTTGAACTCTTAAATAAAGGGCCCAGAGGGTTCAAACTCACAAATCTGGCATTATTAACACCCCATTCTCTGTCCTGTCTTAGAATAAAGCTGTAGACAATGATGAGGTCACTCCCCAGAAACTGGACAATGAATATTCATAGACACTTCTCGTAAGTCATGCCTCTAGTACTTTCACTATCTCTGTTGTCATCCTTTGGATATATCCTAATATTTTTATGTTCTTCTTATATTGTGGAGGTCAAGCTCTTCACATTACTTGAGGTGAGACTGTACTACTACCAAGTCTAGTGAGGCTGTCACTTCCTTTGACCAGTGATCTATGCTGTGCTAGTGCTCACAGTACCAAGGACCCTGTCAGTACTTTTAGCTGCCAAGGCACATCATTGTTCCATTTTATGCTTAACTGAACCTTATTTGCCATAGCAGATGGAGAAGATCTCCCTTTATGGCCTCTTCTAGCCCTGGTTTCTAGGGTACTACTACCACGCCTGTGAGTGATACCAGGGATGATGTCTTGACCCACTGAAAAGGCATGTGGTATTCATTATAAATTCCCTTCAGGCTGAAAATGACACCAGACCCCATGTCAGGGAACATTTGTGCTTTTATTGTATAGTTGCCTTAACTTTGGCAACCAGCCCACTATTTAGACTCCAAAAAGTGTTGGCTAATGACCTAAAATTTTACTTCTCAAAAGTGGTGGCTGACAAGCTCTTATTTTTTTACAGCTCTTAAATTCTTAGAGTACACGTCAATAAACTCTCCGCTCCCACAATAAACTTCTCAGAGGTGCTTGGTCTAAAGGTGTTAGCTTAAAGTCTCAACACACCTCCTCAAGCTCCCCACGCCCACAACAAACCTCAGTACAGAGTATAGGGTAGGATATGACAGACATGATTTGCCCAGACAAAGCAAAGCAGGAGAGGAATAAATGTGGTAAAGATAGAAGGAGGACAGAGACCATCAGTCCTTAGATCCCACATTCATCCTGCCATGTGGATGGTTCAGATCTGGGTTAGTAAAATAAAGAAAGTGAAAGAGAGGCAAAAGAGACAGAGGGGGACTGATTCACTTCATTTATTAATCTAGTGCATGTCTCTTATGTAAACGACTTTTTGGGCCATTTCATTCATGCATGCTCAGCCAACCCTTTTGAGCTCTCCTCCGGGAAGTGAGTCTGAGGTGGGGCACGACTGAGCATAAGTCTCCAGGTGAAACAGGAAGTTGGCTCAAAACAGCCTTGCTGCACCTTTGTGGGACCATCTCTTCCACGTTAGAAACAAAACATGCTTATACCTGGTTCTCTACAGACACCTACCTCTGAGCTGAGCCGATGCACTGCATGAGAGGTTACTGGTCGGATGGAGCTAAAATGGTGCTGGGGATCATGCTAACAATTCAGTGCTGTCATGTTTCAATACTCCAGCTTGTGCTCTGGATCTGACAGTATGCCTAGTGAAGATTTAAGCCTGCATGGGATGATGAGGTTATATCTGTGTGATAAACCAGCCTTACAGTGGATTTTAAAACACAGAAACAAAGGAATTTGAGTGATAATAGCTAGGGCAATATTTAACAAATGTTTAGAGCCAAGAGAGAAGGTATGGAGGACTGACAAACCGGTAATTAATGTTGCTGAGACTAGAACAGGGAGAGACATGGTAATCCAGCATGTCATGCAAAGTTCAAGTCAGGAGAGAATTTGAAAACCTGGAACAGAACCTTAAAGTAAATGTAAGTCAAAGATTAATCTGGGGAAATTTTCAAGTATTTTTGAGAGAAAAATATTTCTTATATTGCTATGTAGGTGGCAGTCTAGGCTAGTGGTTCTTAAAATTGAAAAGAGTAGCTTGTTTTTATGTAGGTCTACATTAAAAAAAATGCTTTAAATCATTCCTTGACACCTCATTTTTTTTTTCTTTCTTTTTTTCTTTTTTTTTTTTTTTCCAGAATGGAGAACAGACTGTCACTCTGTCACTAAACTAAAAAAATTGGAAAAGTGTATTTTTCCCAACTTCCTGAAAAACTAAATATACACCCCCATTTTAAGGCAATGACTAATCCTGAGGGAAGCAAGGCAGTCTTAACCTATTTAAGGTTTTCATCTGAAAACTAGGGATTTTAATGAAAATTCTTCAATTAAAAATAAAGTGGTGTTTTTGACATTCAGAACAAACATATAAATCTGACTTTCTTTGTCTAAAAGGTTTTTACTGACTTGGTGAAGTCACTGAAGCTACTTATAAATGATGTATGAGATGAAAGCTCACTATCCAAAGCACAGAGAGAATACAGACACCACTTTTCAATCACTGCTTCCCCAAGCTTTATAATTTACTATACTGTAGGGGGTTTAGTTTTTGTTTGTTTATTTTTTTTCTCTATCTGAAAAGGAGCCACAAAACAACACTGAGAAAAGTCAGAAAAAAAAATGAAAGGAAAGCTTATTTTTAAAGACTGCTTGAATTTGGGTTCTTACATAATTTTTCCATGATTTTTCTGAGGAGCTAGATCTGTTTAAAACAATCTCTTAGGTTTCTTTTACTATGAGAAGTTACATCAAATCATACATGCACTTCTTCCACATTTCTAAGAATAATGTCTATCCATTAAATCCTAAAAAATGTTAGAAAATGGAAGCTCTACAAGGCAATATGGAATAACATTTTAAATTCATTTAAGCAACAAAATACTTGATTTTAAATAGAGAGGTTTTGCCTTGGGGTTAACAGAAGTGAATCCTTTTTGATCAAGAGTAATATGAAACTCCCTTTTTTAATGATATAAAAAGCATGGTTACGTTAATTTCTAAAAAAGTTCATGTTGCACCGGTCTTTGCACATGCTGCTGAAGTGTGTCCTTAATATGCATTCAGAGAAAATGATCCACCTCACTAAAATATATACAGCAATATTTGAAGGTGACATTACTTGATACAGTTTTTTATGTTTTCGTGTTACTGATTGCATATGTCATGGTTAAATCCCAGCCAGCAGCCAAGCCCCACACAGTTGCTCACTCCCATACCAACAAGACTGGGGAGAGAATCAGAAGGGTAAAAGCTGGAAAACTTGGGGGTTGAGACAAAGGCAGTGTACTAGGGAAAGCCATACCTGTATGCACAAGCAGAGCAAAACCAGGAATTCATTAAGTGCTTCCCATGGGTAGGCAAGTGTTCAGCCATCCCCAGGAGAGCAGGGCCCCATCACAGGTAACAATTACTTGGGAAGGCAAATTCCATCACTCCAAACATTTCCCCTTTGTCCTTCTAACCCCCACTTTACAATCTGAGCATGATGACATATTATCTGGAGTATCCCTTTGGTCTGTTTGTGGCACCTGTCTAAGCTGCGTCTCCTCCCAACCTCCCACGCAGCCCCAAGCCCTCCTCACCAGCCTGGCAGCACGAAAAGTAGCAAAGGCCTTGGCTCTGTGTAAGCCCTGCCTAGCAGTAAAAAAAAAAAATCTCAATATTATCAACTGTGTGTTCGGCACAAATCCAAAACAGCCTCATGCCTGCCATTGGGAAGAAAGTTAACTCTACCCAGCCTAAGCCCAGCACACTATACTATTTTGGGTACTTGCACATGCTGATGAAAAGCCTGTGCAATCAGAAAACAGAATACTGCACTGCTGTTACTAAAAGGAGTAACATGTACGCTTTGCAAGGCTGAAATGTTTCCACAAAAGTCAGTCAGAGGTCTGTTAAGACCCCTATTTTCTTTCTCATCTGAAGATTAATTCCAATATATGCATCAATATGAAATATTAAAATAATATGTATTTGTGAAGTTGATACCTTAAAATATTATATGAAAATATTTAAGATTAAATTTCAAAATACTTGTGGAATTTATTTTGTGTAGAAGACAAATCCTGTAATACTGGATTGTAGAATTTTCTCAGCTAAACAAGAGCAAATCCGAAGTAAATTCACTCAACCTGAGTTTTTAGCAGGTATTTGCCTATTATATGGCATTTGTTTCAGCTCAGTCAAGTCCTAGAAAGAACTAAGATATCCCATATATCTTAAATTCCAACACTGGATTGTTTTAGCATTGGAGTCTCTCTCATTTATTTATGCTTCTTTCTTAACAAAAGAGTTGAGAATATTCAAAAAGCAGAAATTAGTGTTTCCTTCCAGGTCTCTTTTGAGCGCATTATCTAACAACCATGTTATGATTGTTTTGTCACGTTACAGAGATTAATTCTTATTTATAGTGTAAATTAGTTTCTCAGGATCTCAGGATAATTATTCTAAATAAAAATATATATGCTATATGAAATAGTCACATTATCTTTAGTGGTTTAGACATCACATTGAAATACCAAGCAGAGAGAATAAAATACATATAAAACTCTTGTATCTGTATCTTATAGTGCACCACCATAGTCAATACTTAATTCCTAAATGTGCAGAGGTGTTTTGAAACACAAAAGCCCGAAAAAATTAGCTGTAGAAAGCTTTCTAGAAATGTGTATTTCTTTCCATTACACAAGGAAAGCTACACATGAATTTCAGAATCTCAGTAAGGTGTCTAACTACAGGCAAAATGGATATAGATAGTTCTTGAATTTTTGGATGATAAGTGATTTTAAGTACTATGGTGTCTTTTACAATATATTAAGGTAAGTAAGGTCTTTGTGGAAACAAGGTTTTTTGCAGATTTTTTTTTTCTTTTTTCTCTTACAAATCTGTATCTGTTTCCTTGTAAATACTATATTTGGTAGACGGCTCTTTTAAGTAATACAAGCCTTGCCCATCTCATTTAGTATTTATAATGCATCTAGAATAATAAGAAAACTAATATTAAGCAATCATATATGTGATAAAACTGAAAACTGCAGTGAACAGATATCGAAGTTGTCCATATTTCTCCCATCATCATCAAACTGAAATGGAATGTATCTTGCTGCTGAAAATGGTGAAAAGACAAGATAATAAAACTCTTGATGTCCATGATTTAAATACAGAATGACAAAGATGAACTTAGAAAAGGAAATCAATAATATTTTTCACACACATGGAATCAGGAGTGTTGGGCCCCTAATTAGCAAGAAAAGAGAGAAATTACAAAAACAGGAGCTGCAAGAATAGCCTGTTTCACCAGTTTGTGTATAACATTTAGAAAAGCTATGGTTTTGAATGGAAATCACCAAAGGATAACAAACAGGTGTGTAAGGCAAACTAACAAGAGGATTTTTTTCTTTTAAGCCTGGATTTTAGCAGGCTTTGTGTTTATCACTGATGCTTATCATGCATGAGTGGAGAGAAAAAGACAATGAACTACCAGGAAAGGGAGAGACTAACAAAAGGTTTCAAACAAATATTATGAAATCCAGAAGGCAACAACCAGCCTACACAGCTGCCTACCTGCAAAAAACAGTGCAAATAATTGGGATGCTCCTATTTAAATTGTGTAGTTCAGTTGTTGAATGTTCCTTTATTAGCTTTTAAGAAATTATATCACTAAACAACCAAAGAATTTACTACACAACAGCTGAGCATTATGTAAAAAGTGCAAATGTAATTGAGTGCTTTACATAACAAAAACACTTCTGAAAGGGATAAAATGTACTCAGTAATTATTTTTTTGTTTATGATACTTGTGCTGCATTCCAGTGCTTGATTAACAAGTGCAAAATAAAGCACTTCCAGAGCAGCCCTTAGTTCCCTTATGGAACTAAGAGAAGACACCAAAAGAAGAGAAGAAATAAATAAACTAAGGATACAGAGTAATATTGGTCATTTCTATTTTTAATTTAAAATATGAGCCTTCTAAGGAAGACAGAAAGATTTCATTGTTAAACATCAGGAGGGCAATACAAAGTCAAAATACAGCCAGGTTCTTCAAGGTTCAATGTAAAAGCTATTCATTTATTCCAGGAATTAAATTTGTCAGAGCAGTGAATGATAGCCATTGTCTGGCACATCTCCCTCTTTTATTCCTTCAAACTATTAAATGAAAATCTGACATGAATCAAATCAAGGATCTTCAACATGGAAAGAATCAAACCAAGGGATTCATTTGGCTTTCAGGCTGATTAATTTCAGAAGCTCTGTGGATTTGAGTTTGAAGAACTGAGCACTACACTGTTGAATACTGGCAGAGAACACATTTCTATAAATTCCCAAGACAGACAATAATAGCTTTACCAAACTTTGATTATGTTTTAGTTCAGATAGACTGTTTAAATGAATAACTACATAATGTTATTTGTGGAATGTGCAAAGGCACAGGAGGGAAGAGCATGTGGTCAGTCATCCTTTGTGTTACTGGACTCATGGCTATTAAGCTATCTGAAGAAAGAATGTTGCTTTTTGTTAGCTCCTCAATCATACTGTAATTATTTTAAGAAATAGCAGACTCTGAGAAATAAACCATCAACTTAAAAATAGGTATTACTATGTACTACAGCCAATGTTCATATGCATGTATATATTTTTTAAATTTATTTGCATGTCCTTGAATATAGAAACACATTCCTAAAAAAAATTAAAGGTTCTAGTATTTATTACAATTTCCCTAGGAAGTATGATATAGATTTTTTTTAATATTAAACTACTTTAGTGATGGGAGTTTTAAAGTGGAATGATTAACCCATTTTCTTCTAAAATTACCTGCCTTCTAATGGTGAGGTATGGCTGAGTACCAAAACATTTACTGTCTTGAATGGACCACTACTAAGCATAATGTATCCTCTGTTTACTGTAATTGATGACATTCCCACTGATCACAGTAGATACATTATTTTTCAGATGACTAATCTCCATATATCAGCATTCTGTACTAATAATACATTGTCAGTAAGTCAGTATCAACTCGGAACAGAAGAGCACTTGGATTGTAGCTCCTTTATCATAAACTTATAAATAAATAATTCTTTCTGCTTATTGCCTCTTCTAGTTTCCGTCATTCCACAATAAATTATCTACTAACTCTTTTACAACTCACAAAGTTTAATAGCAAAATATAAATGCGCTATGTTTGCAGTATTTTTTTCTTCAGATTAATTTCCAAGGCTAGAGTCAATATTTTATTTGTGACCTGTACAATACTGGGAGAAAGAAACTTGCAAAAAAAAGATCAGGAAACCATGTTATATTAGTATTTTCTGAAGTGTTTCTTTATAAATCAGGCTGAGGATTTGTGGACTAAATTATTTCTAATGAATAAAGCTCCACTAACTAGACAAGTCCATGCAAAAATAAAGAACAGCATTTATGAAAAAGGAAAAAATATAGGGCAAAATTCTACATATATGTAGGGCTTATTCCAATAATCTTGATATTAGAAGGATCTCTGATATTTCTAAGGTTCAAATTCTTTAGATGAGCTATTTTTGTGTATCTTGCCTGATATTTTCTGGCAGACACTGACTTGATGCTGAGTGAAATTGTAAAATGAGTCTGCTTAAAATTGTCATCCCTAACCCTATCTAATTTCACTTACTATTTTATTTTACTTTCCCTCTCCCTATATATGTTTAATAACTATATCATCTAATACACTTCCTGTTAAATTAATGCAAATCTTTGACTGTTATTATGCTTCACATTTTTGTGGGAAAAATTTTATCTGATTTAAATCAGATTTAAACACTATTTGGAAGCTTGGAATTATATCCACAGTTTTACATTGCAAATACTGCATCAGTCCAACTTTTTTTTTAAAAACACACCCAGTTTAAAAGGAGGGGGATCAAGTTCAGAATCAGTGACAAATTCTTGTGCATCAGACTAAAAGAGAAAATACAGTAGATTTTTCTTCTGTAATCTTTAAGCAGTGAAGGTCAATCAAAATAACAAAATGTCAACTGCATTTCAACATGCATAGTTTTCAAGTATGAACTGTATTATGCTTATTTTTCACCTAGACAGATCAGTAATAAAAGCTTTTAGAAGAAAATAGTCAAGTGTGAGATGGTATACAAAGTTTAAGATCAATAGTTGTTCAGTTTGCATTGTATGGGAGAGGTGTGAGTATATAACAATAACAAAATATATATTGCAGGTGATGATTATCATGTTCTTTAACATGGCTTCAATCACATAAGAGATTAATTAGAGTCTTTAAATCCAGGTAACGTTTTTGACAAGAATCTATCAGCCAAATTAGTGTTTGATACATTTGAAGATAGGAAGAAAATCCACATAAGTGCATTATATTACTTGGATTTCCTTTTATGCTCTCAAATACAGTTTCATACCCATCACACAATATTTACACTAGAATATATTGCAGAGGTAAAACTACATATGTCAGTCTTGAAATGGTGCACATTCAGTGTATTCAGTTATGAAGGTCCATTTCTATTTCCACTGTACTTTCTATGAAAGGATTGCAGAAATGCAGGAAGTCGCATGATCAGGACAAACACAAATTCGTTGTGGTGCAAAAAAAGTCACAAAATGTCAACTTGAAATAAAAATATATGAGTTCAAATGTATATTGCAGACTTTTTATCATCACTTATGAAGTTTTTCAAGAAACAAGCTAAACAAATATGCAAAGGATATGTCTTTCCTTAATTCTCTTTTGTATAAAGGCAATCTTCCAGTCTGCTAGAAGGTTCACTTTTCACATCTATGTGAGTGATTTTGAATATGTGAAACCAGTATTTCTTCCATCTGTGAGTGACAGTTTGTTACTTTAAAGATATATACTTCTTCCATTAAAAGAATATATTTTGTTTCCAGAACTAAAAATATTTTCTCTCATAAGAAGTACTTAAGTTGATGTGAAAGTGCTCTGCTTCTCTTCCTAAGTGGCAAAAAATGAGAAGTTAAAACAGAAAATTTAAATAGCTAGAGAAAATACAGAAAGTCAAACTTTCAAGTTTTAATTACATTTAATTTAATGTTTCAATGGAAAAAAAATCTAATGTTACGAGCTCTGGAAACTATTGTTTTGTTTTGTTTTGTTTTTTCCCATGGAGCATGACACAGATATATGAAATATTCTTCCATTTACTTTTCATTGTAAAATATGATGTGGCCACCTAGAGCTAATCAATGATTATTCATTCATGAAAATTATCAGTCATAATCCTAAGATGTATGAACTACAGTGTGTAGAAATGTATTTTCAAAGACCTGTGCTTTACAAAATGTATTGTAATGGTCTCAGGCTTTGTGAGGGACTGGAAGGACTGCTGGCTTGAAACATTTCAGGCTCATGTGTGGGGAAAGGAGCAAGTCAGGTCTTGTCCTGTCAAGGCAATGTCCTGCTCCACACACCCTGAACCCCCAGGGCCTGTATCCCAGCCCTGTGGGGCCAGACCCTGGCAGGTGGGAGGCAATGCTCCATACCCCGACCCTGGAGCCCCTAACCCAGCTGCTACCAGAAGTCTCATCTGGGGGAAGGGCCTAGGGAAGCCAAAGTGTATTTAAGCCAAAGCATTATGTGAGCACATTTTTACCCCACCTTTTCCTGGATTTTATATCGACTAAAATACTATTGGAACCAGGAGTGGTAACTATATTTATTCTTTTTTATATGTCTTAGCTTTTTCTTCTTCATCTAATTACTTCTTCTTGAAGTTTGAGTAACGAAAATCATATGGGTTGGAGTTTGCTAAATTGAATGGGCTTAGAGTTAGCTAAGGTAATTCTTTGTGAAATGCTTTATATTGATTGAATGTTGTCATAACCTTTTGCCAAAGCTCCCTGATTTTCTGAAGTTTGCAGTAAATTTTTTGTTGTTTTCACCTTTTGAGATTATCTTTTCAGTGTTTCTCTCTTGCATCTAACTCATGGTACATGAAAAACAACAGTAAGACCCTTTATGGGACTTTAGCAAGTGCCTTCTAGGGCCTTACAAACTTCCACAATGTAAACTACAATTGTGGGCTCCTGCTGCCATTTGTTTGCAGTCTAATTTTAGACTGAACCTAAAATTATGTCCTAAAATTGAAAGCAGCCCTCAGACCTATATATAGTCCACCTCTTTCAGTTGATACTATAACATCACGTCAGAGTCATGACCTTGAAACTGGAGCAGCTGGGGGTGACAAATGAAATAGGGATGGGAGCAATGGAGTATCCCAGAAAAATAAACTTTTGTCACTGTTCGACACACAGACGCACACACAGAGACACACACACACACACACACACACACACACACACACTTTGGTGAGAAGGCATGAACTGTTTATTAAAAGATATGACTCCACTTTTTATAATATTTCTACAAAGGCCAGGGATTGGGGGAGAAGATTGACACCTCTCCTCATCCCATTGGTCAAGTCCATACCTCTAATACAAAGAATGTAAACTACCTTGAATTAACAAAAATATTGCTTCTATTTATAACACCTGTGCATGAGAAACAATTCAAGAACTATGAAACTGTGAGAGACAAAGAAGGCGGAAAAATCAGGGCGACAAACTTTAATAGTGGGGCCAGAGCCAACAAAAGAACAGAAGCCGAACACAGTATAAGGCAAACTCCAAAGACCAAGATGAAGGGGTGATCATGACAATATATACAGCTGTGAGCCAATGAATAGTGAGAACTCAGAACATTGCCTTATATGTAAGGTAGTGTCAACCAATTATAAACAAGAACTCAAAACATAACCTTATTTGGCATGAACATATTTACATAACCTTTCCCATGATCCCATTCTCCTCACTCTAACCTAATTAGATGTTTCCCTTCTTAACATCCTGCCTCCCGAGGCCTTAAGTTGATGCCTTTGTGGTCAGTGAAGGCCAGCTCACCATCCATCCCCTCCAGTTTAATTCCCACTTCAAAAAATCCTTGCAATCCTTTTTCTTTTTCTTTTTTTTTTTTTGAGTTGAAGAACCATAAACTTTTCTTGGATCTGTAGTAGCTTACTTCCTTATTTTGGGTATCTGAATTTATCTTCCAAAATTCAGTCAGACGGGTTTTGCCTTTCTTTTTACCACTAGGGGAAAATTTAATTCTTTATACATTATTAATATGCGTTCTTTTAGAAATGATGGCAAACAGTGTCATGCAACATGCTTTGCCACTGGTTTATTATACTAATTTAATTTTCCACGTTTACCTAACGGCCAAGTTTCCATACAGTCTTTTTTATTATGGGTGGCTCAGGTAGTGGGCAGTTATTATATCATGACTCTTTGCTCAGTGTATAATTTAAAAACAAGCTTCTTAAGTAATCTGAAGATTACCATGAATCTTAACAGTTTTTACAACTGTGGTCCTTCAGCACACTTCCTGTTTAGTTTATCCTGCTGTCCTGTGCGCATACCACAAGTAACTAAAGCAAGTTAGTATACAGAACAGTTTATAGTTTCATTTCTTTGGCCTCAATTTCATTTTGCTTACAGATGAATTAGAAATACTATTCTTTGAAATTTTCAGTAAGAATTAATATATAACTAGAATACATGCTTATTATAGTGCTTTATAGAATTATATTGCTCATTTTGTAAGCAAAGCATTAGAATTATATTTCAAGTTCACTGAAATGTAGGCATAAATGGAGTAAATCACATTTTATTTCAGAGTGTATCCTTTGGATTCACTGTTAGAAAATTGAATGCAAGGATATACATAGAAATACATCTATAAGATATATGTAGAAATAGATACATAATTTTGGTTGTGTTTCAGAAAACTATTTTTCATAGTACTGTGGTATGCAGAAAAAAAAGACTTTTTGTCTAGTGACTCTGTCTTAAGACTGTTTATTAGAACTTACCTGTCTGTCTTAAGACTCTTTATTAGAACTTACCTGTCTCTATATTTTAGTGCTCTTGCTTTGAAAATTTATCTTATTTTTTTCTTTTATCTTTAAAATACATAGATAGCACAGTCACAAAGCCATTACAGTCATTCACTGAAGTTGAGTAAGCAACAGGCAGCTGGGACAGGGATGACAGATGAGACAGACATCTCTGAAACACAATATTTGCCTGAATACCTACATCATTATTGTTATCCAGGAGATCCTGCGTCACACATAGATAAAATATTTGAGTATAATTGACCTGGAGTCAGGCTCTGCAAGGTCATGTTGACTTGTTGCTGATGCATTTAAATTCTAATTGAGGGAAGAAAAATACAGGTTGGTGTACCATCTGGGAATGGCAGTTGATCCCTGCTCTGAGGGGTGGAGACATAAAAAGAAGGAAGGCTGCAGCATAGTATGGTCACATTTTATACCTGTCTCAGAGAACTAGAAGCTATCTGCAAGAAACTGTCGTTTTGATACATTTCATATGTCTTTTTCAGGTAGGAAAGTCAGTTTGTCAGATGACAGCCTCTTTCCCAGCTGATGTAGTTGCATTCACCCTCCTTAGATGCTCAGTAAGGAGTTGGAGGTTTGTCAGTTAAATATATGACATTGTTATGACTCTTGATGACATGTGCAATGACACAACTTACCTAGAGTGCTAAAAGTCATCTCGCTGCCAACAATGTGAAGTGACATAGTGCTCATTTCACTGCCAGTTTTGCCTCTTCTGTAATTGATATATTTGCAACAGTTGTGCCAGTGATACACTTTTGCACCTTTTAAACAGTTTTCATCCAGGTCATGTGACAGCTCTGAGAGGCTCCATATTTATCCTGTGGGGAAAAAAAGACAAGAATTACTTCACTTCAAATCCACCTTAAAAATGCCAGTCTCATCTGGCCTGTACATAGTTAAATAGTATTTTCAAATACAACAAGGGAAGACTTTCACCTTCAATGACAGTGTTTTAAGTCTTAGAAGAAAAACCTCAGCTGAGGTCTGAAAATGTCTGCAAATACTGAGTTTATTGCGGCTGTTCACATCCCAGCAATAGTTCTGAGAATGTAAAAAATGTTCTGTTTTGAAAACGGCACTTTAAATGATAAGAGAAAACCTTAAACCAAAGTATGAACGTATTGCCTCTGGAAAGTAAAATTGATATGCTTACAGCTATGAGAAATGAAAAGATCTATTTTGTTTAAAGCTCTCTGATACATACAGCCCTGTTTACTGCCACTAAAGTAATTGGAAAGCTTCAGCTGATTCCCATAGGAGGTGAAAGTTACTTTTGTACCATAATGGAAAAATGGATATAGGAATTAGCTTCCTAGAAAAAGGAAAGTTGTTCCTGGATTCAATCTGTATGTTTACTGCTTTAGGAAGTATATTATTTGCTACTTCTAATGGTCCTTTGGTGTAAAGTGTAATGGTAAATGTCCAAAAATACACATGAACATTGTGATGATCACCACTGAGTTATACTTTTCTCTGCAATGACATCATTTGTAATCTTTATTCTCAACTGAAAAGACAGAGGTGCTTAAGCATGGGACTCACTTTAGGCAAAATACTAAGTAGAAAGGAAAGCACTCCCTCAAACCTGACTTCCACCAGAATTTCACAGAATATGCTGAGTTGGAAGGGACCCACAAGGATCATTTGAGTCCAACTCCTGGCCCTGCACTGGATCTTTAGCTTCTAATTAAGCATTAAAGGAAAAAGTTGCAGAATCTACTTCTGTAGAAGAGGTAAATGGTAAAAGAATTCCAAAGGAAAAGGGGAAACCTGAGCTTCAGTAATTCTTAAAATTTAGGGATGATGAATGAACATCTCTTCTTTTAAAGGAAAATCATCACATCTTTTTGCTGTCTCAGCTGAGCCATTATGTAGATGCAAGATTCATAGGAACTGAAACAAGAACCACATCTCAAATACACTGGGCAGTGCCTTCAGCTGCAAATCAAGTGTGCCTTTTGCTGCCTGAGCTTTTTTAATTTTCTGTGTTAAATAAGAAATAACATAAACCACCAAAATTTCTTAATAACATTTTGGATTTACTCTGGGTACTATTCGTTACTACGTGTAATGGTTTGGGGTTTTTTTTGCCTGTAATTTATTAATAACAAATCACTTTTAAAAGTACTATTCAAATTTTGTTTGATTATTACTATTTTTTTTCAGCTCTCTAAAAACTGACAGGTTCTTTCAAAATGCTAAAAACAGTAAAAAAAATTGTCTTGAATGCAATATTTTCTGTATTAAATTTGAGTTGTAGTTTGGGAAGAAAAGTGCATATTATGAAGGTGACAAAGAGCAAAACATGACAATTACAGATGAAATATTGTGATGGATGCCATTAGATTATATAACCAGCAGAATTAAGAAGCCCTTTGAGAAATCGGTGCTTTCTGCTCATTTTGCTTCAACTTCCTTTGCTCAGGTTTTGGGGGAGAAGAAGATTGTCAAAAATATTAGCAACCCGATTGCTTTCATAGACTGATATTGACTCATGTTTTACTATTGAGTTTTAAGTTCAATTTACTTTAAAATCACAATAAGAGAAACATTATAGGCAATTTTTGTAGGTACACTAAGAGAAGCATTTGAAGTTTGATGTTGGAAATGTTTTGAAACATTTGCAAATATTGTAATTTTTTTCTGATACAAACATTCATCAAATGTAAAATGTGCCACACATCTGACACACATTTACATTTTTTAAACTAAATGGAATAATAGATATAAAACACAATGTCTAGTGTAATTTAATTTCAATGGTGATCTTTAGCAATACTCGGCAACAGTTACATGGAAGACAGAAGAAATATGGAAACTTCTTTCTAAGTGAATAAACAGCTTTCCTTTATGAAAATACAGCACTGTATTCTGAGCATGGGTCAATCTACTCAGAGGTAAAGTGGCTTCTTGAAATGTGAAAGGAAATAAACCCCTATTTTATTATTGCACTCTTTTTATTTATGCAAGTCAAAGCAAATGCAAAGGACAAAATGCAGTTGAGTAATTTTGACAATTAAATAATTTCTGATAATAATAAGTACCAAGAATGCTGAAATTATTATTCAGATATGAGAACTGTGGTTTGAAGAAAAGACATGCCTCAGATATATCAGAAAGGGGTACACAGTGCACTAGAGCACAGGGACATTATATAATTTGAGAAAGACAATCAATTTGGTAGTAGGTCAAAACTTAAAATAATTGGTTTTTCAGAGTTACTTTCTAGTAGATACATTTGGTCTTTCCAGATCTACTTAACCAGCAGTTTATTAAACTCTGCTTTGCTTTCCTTTATAGTTTTCCTCAAATTAGACATATCAGGCTGATGTTTCACCTATTTTTAATGTTATTTATCAAATGGAAAAATATGCCATGGTTTTTCAGGGCTTTTTTTTCTGTGTGGACTGTTGTCCCTGAATTTGCAAGTTAATCCATGGAAATGGTTCCAAAGCTTATTTACTTTTAAAAATATAAGGCAATTCAACCATACATAGTACTTAACATTAGTTTTTACTGTACTTCAAATATACTTCTGGATAGATGGATATAACTTCATTTGCAGGTCTGTGGACAACAACATCAAAACTTTTGATAAATAATGGAAGCGCCTCTCATTTTCAACTTTAATGATAATGCATATTCAACTTTAATGCATATTATATTTCCAAGGCAAAGCATTCCAAAGTTAGACTAGGTTAAAATGAAGTAATCTGCATAATCTCGTGTTCTTGTGCATAAGGAGTATAATACAGTTTTTAATTCGATGCTTACATACTGTTATGTCCATGAGACCCTTGCATCATTCAGCACATATGATCAATAGCAGGTAGCTATTCAATATTTTGTTTTCTTGCTATTATTCACTGTGCAGCCTTAGGCTGCTATTCAAGTGCTGCTAGGGAGACAGAATTATTAATCTCCTTGTGGGTTTTTTTGATGGCAATGATCACTATAGCATCTAATGCATCATAAATTGTAATTAATTTGCTTTAACAGAACTCCTGTGAAGTGAGGGGGTATTATTCCTGTTTAAAAGGTGGGGAGCTGATGAAAAGAGATATGAATGACTGAATCTTATGAACATTTTGAGATTTCTGAGATCTGCTTCCTTAGAATGTTATGGGTTGCACAGTTTGGTTTTTGGTTGGAGAGGAATATGGAATGCTGCCCTGTGAGGACCTTGGAATTGTTTTAGAGGGGCCAGGGACCTACCAGAGGCTGGTTCTTGGCTATTGGCATGTGGTTTGTCCACTGATGCAACTTCTGGTTATACCTATATAAAGCTGAGACTGTGTTTGAGCTCCCTCTCTTCTTCCAGTGAGCCACCAGGTAATATTGCGGGGCAGCAGCAGGGTCTGTCCCCCCACTCCGCCTGCTGCTGCAGCCCTGGCGGAGCCGAGATGGGACCCCCAAGCCTGGCGGCTGCCAGCGGAAAAAGGAGAAGCCGCAGCTCTTAAGATCCAGCTGACCCTAAGGCCTTCCCCACGCTGCCGGCCAGGCCGAGGGAGATGTCCCCCCGTCCCTCCGAGAGCAGTGGCAAGCCCAGGCTGGGCCAGGCCCACCCCGTAAGACCGAGGGGTGGAGGGGGGAAAAAGCCCAGCCGCACAAGAGAGATCCTGGCTGCTGTTTCTGGGCCTTCCCCCACCGGCACGGCTTCGAGATCCTCGCCGCCACCGCCCGGCAGAGACCACATGACCGCCGCAGGCCTGGGCAAGTTTTCACTCTTTCCTGCCAGCAGATAGAACTTCCAAAGCCCTAACCTTTCTTTAAGAGAGAGAAAATGTCAGAGTGGGAGTTATTTAGAGACAGTATGAAGATACCAAGGTTGATGAAAGTTGTATCCTAAGTGATAAGGAGATAGAGAAGATGCCTTAGCATTCTAGGCTGAAAATCTCCTATGAGTTGTGGTAGCAGACTGTAATATGAATATGCTAGAATATTCCTTTAAATCGTGGACAATATGAATTGGGAAAATTGATTGTTCAGGTTTTTTGGGGGATTTGAGCAGAGCGTATTTGTTATAGACTGAGTGAATATTGAATTAAAATCTGTGTTCCTGTGATACCATGAGATGTTTGGATAGAGAGAGATGAGGAGACCCCTGCACTAGTGAAGAAGTGAAAAGAGATCTCTCTCCTATGAGATGAAGAAATCCTTTGCGTTTGAACTGTCCATTTCCAAAATGACACCCTGGTGCGCATAAGTCCACGGCCCATACGTAGCCATGGGAAGGCTGCGTGATATGGGAGGTCCACTACTGCAGAAGTTCCTGGGTGGCTGCTGTTGTGCAAGCTAAAAGCCAGAAGCAGACTCTTTTTCTTGTGGAAATTTACCAGAATAAATCAGGAGAGGCTTCTCTCTCTAAAAAAAGGACTGATTGAAAGACTATTTTATAAGTGGTTCTGACCTAGAGTTCTGAGTTCTGTCTCTTTACATTGTGGGAAAGTGAACCTTTGGAAGGTGGGAGGGGAGTGCTCTGAAAGCTTACATTTTTAATTCTCTCTTTTTTTTTTTTCTTCTTTTAGTGTGTGTTAATAAATCTATTTGTTTCATCTTTAAGTTAGGCCTGTTTTGCCTTCTTCCTCATAATTGTATCTCACAGCAAAAAAATATTCAGACCACCACACTTAGTTTAGCAAACAGAATTCGGTGAACATAAAACCACTACATAATTTGGTGTTTCCACCCAGTCATGAATTTAAAACTATTACATAGAAGAATGTCAAATTTTGTAAATTTCATTTATTCAAAACGTAAATCTCATTTATTTCAGACGTAATATGAGGTGTGCATTGCTGCAAAAGCAGGGTCTTAGGGCTAGGGATCAACTCATGAAATACAGATGACTACGTTGTAGGAAACAATAGTTGATTTAGATACCTTTGGCACCATTCATAGTCAGTGGAGATACTTTTAAGGTTTAGCTCATCTCATCTTTAAATAGATAAGTCAAATGCTACAAACGCATGTTTTTCTCTCTCTTGTGGTCTCTGCTAGTTCAAGAGTCAGCGTAATCATAACCTAGCTCTTCATCTTAATGCTCATTCTTAATTACACTCTTAGTCTAAGACCTTGCATTAGGGTTGTGTATTATGACCCTGCACAATTTCTTCCTGGTGTCTAATGTACAGAGAAAAGGAAAGCTGACAGACCACATACCTTCTGTACTCTCAGAGTCTCACTTTATACAACAGTTGTCAATATTCGATACTAGTAAGGAGGAAAGTAATTCACAGTAATAACTGGGAGGAAAACTTCTGTTGGTGGAGGAAGTGTTTTAGTTCCCTAAAAGGATTAAGTGGATTTTGCTGCTAAGATTGAAAAATAAAGATTTTGTCTGGGCTAACATGTGCTTTCTCATAACCTAAACAAAGGATGTAGCTTTTCATGGTAAGAAACACTCCCTGGATTGCCTGGTTCCTCATGTGTGAGCTAGGTCTGTATAGAAGCTGCAAAAAATGATTCGAAGTAATCTAAAAACAATTCTTTAAATTCAACATAGATTTTATTTCAACAAAATCTATAAGATTACAGACTTTTAGTTAGCCCATTTCTACAAATTAAATATCTTATTTTGTATGCTTTATATTTGATTAAGCAGGTTGCACGTTTTAGTTCCATATGCCTCTTTTTTCAAATATCAGGTATTTTCAACTGAGAATGTAGACTTAAAGTTATAGAACCTAGTTACAAAATCTAATCACTGTTTGAAATTCACTGTTACATTTACCTCATGGTTTGTTTTGTGCCTGTCTACTGTAAATTGCCAATTGACAGAGTTAATGGAACAATCAAGAATTACCTTTCTTATATTGTACAGCAGTTTTTAGGGCAACCATGAATGATAGATGTGATTTATTCCAGACCAATGCATTCCATTCTTTCATTTTTACTTTACAGTTGCGAGAAAACACCTTTCATATAACAAAAATTGGAACACATCTGCTGAAGGCTGAGTGATAGAAGTCCCTTGATGTTTAAACATGCAAAGCATATCATCACTAATGCAGAGAACTGAGAGAATATGGGGTCTTACTATGAAGCAAATAGTGTGAACAGTGAATAAGGATTTAGAAAATTGAAATGTTTTCCTTTGTTCTGATTTTTTTATCCTTAAAACTTTCACAAGACACATGTAGCGCTGTTATTATGTTCTAATTTTTGTTCTAACATAAAAACTGGACAATGAAAACATTAAAAACATAGAACCTTCAGAAATTTAGTGACTTAGATACAGACAAATGACACATAAGTCAACGTAGTCCAACTATTCTTTGAAATACTTTATTGAAATAAATATTTAACTCTTCAAAGCAGGCAGAAATTCTAAATTCAAATAGTTACATTACAAAATAGATTAATGATGACATAAATAATATAGGTTTTTTTAAAAAAGGCAAAAAACAAAACCAGAAACAAACAAAACCGCAACAAACCCCTCCAAAATATAATATGAACGTGTAAAAAATCATGCTAAAGAAATAAAAAAAATAATTACCATGCTCATTGAAGTGTTTAGATTTACCCTCTAAGGTGGGGGTAAATATAACTAAGAATGTCCACTAGACAAATATTTTCCTTGAATTAATTCCCTTATGCTTCAGTATTTTATTGACACATTCTGCGCACAGTTAAGTGGAAAACCAAAAAAGCGTACACTTAAGAACAAGGAACACAGAGAAGCAACTCACCTTGCTATAGCAGAAATTGATATGTAGGTGCTGATAAAAAGCTGTTGAAAGATCACCAGAAGTTCAAAGGATGTCTCCAACATGAAACAGAATGTTTTTCCTGCTAGAGCTGAAGAACACACAGACTTTATAGAATGTCAAGCTTGTTTTGCTTTGATAGTTTAGATCCTTATATTCATACATAAATAATAAAATTAATTTGGGAGACTAAGTGGATTTATTGTCCATTTATGCTCAAGCTGGAAGAGTGTGATTAACTGACAACAACTTACTTGTATTTAGAACTCCTATGTTGGTTGAAACACAATTTGATATTAATAAAATATCTTAATATCAATTCTCAAACATAAAATGATGTCTACTATGTTTTTATATGATCAAAACCAATAAAGCCAAAAATTATCCTAGTTTTATTTGGTGAAAGGAATCTATAATTTTCTTAAATGATAATTTTAATTTTATTAACATATGGTAAAATATTTTACTGTTCAAAGACAAAATCTAACTGTCAAATCCATAACACCTAACAGATGAACACATTGATGGATACTGGAAATAGTGTTCTGATGTGTCTAATCAGATACTGAAGGGCAAAATAGTAAAAGAGTAATTATAGTCTGCAACTGTTCTATCAGAATTTAGAACACATCCTTTTTTGGACTGTAATGCTGTACAGCTGTGAATGGTCAGAAAAACAGTAGTGAGCATGAGGAGAGGGGAAATTTTAAAGAATCATTTAAAGTGCTTTCACACGAATATGGCATTATTGCATGTCAAAATCTTACAAACTTACCCTGAAATATTGAGCGGCATGAAAAGAATACCTGTTCTATCTGTATTAGAAAATCAAATTCCCAACTGCAGTTGAGCATGTGTAAGTCATCTCTTCCTGTTGCATCAAAAAATACCTGAACCTATTAAGATATGATTATTGAGAGATGCCTCCACCTGAATTAATGTGAAAAAGAGACCATGTACTGAAGTCAAAATTAATAAATTATATAACAATAAAATGTGAGGTAGAGAGATAGAAAGGAATAGGAAGGGCATGGGAAAGAGAGATCAACATATCAAGCAGAAGATAGTCACCAGTCGTGGATTTAGCAGCATCCCTTTGGTCTTTCTTCACTCTGGGCTTCTCGTTGCTGGAAGTTCTGAGGGCATTCAAAACTTTTCACTGTTCATACCTTTTAACCAACTGAGTAAGCAATGTTCATTGGCAACATGGTTCTCTTATTCTATTGCTCAAATGATTCCTTTGCTTCTTAGGATAATTAGTTTATATGCACAGTCTTTCTCTTCTTTTGAGTTGGTGGGATTCTTGGGTTGCTGAGAGGTGAGTTGGTGGTCATGATTTCCCTCCTCCAGAATTACCTTTTACCCAGTCAGAGCTGATTTCAGCACAGTTGCTGAGTTGGCATTCTTTGTGATCCTCAAATTCTGGATTCTTTTTGTCCATTATCAGTGAGAAATTCTTCCCCCTCAGCTTTGTTAACCTCACACAAGGTCTGAGATAAGATAACAGTGCTGCCTTTGCCTTATTTCAAATTCCTGCTGTGGTAGCTTAACTACAGTTCCAGCTATCCATGGAGGGATCTTCAAGTGGTTGCGGGTGGTCATAGGTGCCATCTGTCATAGAACTTGAGGTGATCTTTGTTTGACTGGTGATAGGCACATGAACTGTTTCTTCTATACAGAGTTTGTCACAGTGGGAATTTTTGTCTGGATGCATTACCCAGTGCATACTAACTAGATCTTTTCTCTGCCAGATCTGGAGTGAGTGCCATCCTGTCTCTCCATTCCGTGCTTATCTCATGGCAAAGTCCTTTTGTGTCCTTAACAGTGTTTGAGACAGGCAACTGTGCTCTTTAAGTCTTTAGAGAACCATACTCTTTTGGGATGACTATGTAGAAATGTCTTCTGAAAAGGTAATTTATAGTACAGAAAATGGCATCTGTTGATCATCAGAGATTATGTTTAACATAACAGCAGCAACAGAAGTTTCTCAATGTAGTGAGAACATTTAACAACAGTTTACATTAAAGCTGTTTGGCTAAATCCCTTCAATAGGTTTAAATAGATCAATCTTACTAATTCAGGCTATATATTCTGCCTGTTTTAGTATTAATTTGGGTACATCCTGTAGTCATGGTTGGAAGGTTTATACCCTAGGTGACTTACATAGGAACCTATGACAGGAACCAGGAATAAAGGCAAGGTAGGGATCATCTCACAACTACTCCAATCTTGAAGGCAGGATGGTCAAATAAACAGGCAGAAAATATGGTAGTGCCTTAAGTCCCAATCCTTTCCTTTGACTAATTTAGAAGATTCAGGTAGCAACTTAATGACTCCTTTATTTTTGTTATGAAAAGAAAGCCTCTCTAAAGGTTCATGACAGACACTTCTGAGGATAACATAGATTTTGGTGTTGCAATTTTGGTACTATATGTGTACTGAATCTGAACTCTTAACTTGTCCAGAACTTACTCATTCTGAATCTTAACTGAGAATTCAATATAGCTAACACAGTGTTGGTTTGTAATTTTGATTTTCAATGCTCCTGTGAAACTCAGACTTAACAGAAAAAAAATGCTTTAAGCTGTTACATCACAATTAAAACAACATAACCTTCTCATTGTGATAATAATGATACAGCTCAGTCTCATGTGGGGAGATAATATTAAGTACTTTTACCTGTTTATTAGTACATTCACACCAGATTTAGTATTGACTGTGGCTCATTTATTTTCATAGTATTGTTTGTCTATGTATACATTCCTGGTATTATAATTTTTAAAAATACACTAAAATCCTTGTCTCCATTTGTTTACAATTTGGCTGTTGTGGGCATGAAAAAGATTGTGGATCCAGGCTGTGGGCAACAAAAAGAAAAGGCTTCTTTCAAACTGTTTTGTGGGGTTGGGCACAAAGGATGCGTTTCTTCAGGGTGTTCATGAATTCCTAACTCAAAGAACAACTGAATTCAAACAAGCAGTGTAGTTCAACAGTAGGAAAAAAAGCTATTAATATTTCTCATCCAAAAAGAAGTTTCAGACTGTTATTTAGACTTATTAATTACCTTCGGTTAATTGGCAATCCAAAGCTAAACGTCAATGGCACAGTGCTAATTTGGTTCCTTTGTGCATCTGGTTTGTAGCGCAGCCATTTACACAACGCTGCATATATGAAGAGCCTGTGTCCTGAAGATTTTATGCTTGAAAGATAAAGCAAAGTAATAGGCATCACAGGAAAAACAAACTAACCAACAAACCAAACAAAACCACACCAAACAATAGTGGCAACCTAAAAAAAAAAAGTGTTCTTTCACTTGTTCAGGAGTTTGTTCCTGGATGAAGTGAAAATCAATAATTAAGCTGCACTTTTAATTAAAATAGTGTATTTCAACAATTCTTGTCTGTTAGAGATTTACTGGACCTCTTACCATCAAAATTATGTTCATAAGGCAGGTATAGACATGACATATTGTCATATGAAAGTGGCAGATTTTCTCGAACCCTTTATATTTGCTCAAACTACCAGTGCCCCAGGATAAACAAAATCCTTGGGCTCTGCCAGCCCTTTTATAGGGACCCCATTTGTTGCCTAAAATCAAAAGAGCAAAAACCCTTGCAAAAGTTTTAAAATAATAAAGTAAAAAAAAAGACCTTTATTTGGAAGATTCCTGGTGTCCTGGTGGTGATGGGAACATGGTCATCAGATTTCTGCAATTTTATAAGTTTAATTAATTACAATATCTAACAGACACAATAGAAGATTCAATTGCCCCAGTAATCCACAGTAATGCCTTGGGTCAGCCTCTTGGAGCTGTTCCAATGGCTTCTTTGCCTCACTTCTCATTATGGCTTATTTCCCCTACTTGGAAATAATACTAAACAGTATTCCAGAAATGTGTTAGAAGGTTAGCTTATTACTTTAAAATCTAACAGATCGAGTAGGAAAAATATCAGGAGCTGCATCATTAGTATACAGAATTATGAATATATGAAAAATACATAAAACCCAAAAATCTTTATGTGTCGCAGTTTTGGAGACAGGCACACAAATGAACGCACCAAGTTCATGCAACAACAGCCAAGATTTATTGGTGGTTGCCCTCTTTTATAGGGGTTTCAATATTCCTGCTCATATACACCTGATTGGTCCATGTCAACACCGCCCATCTCACTGGCCAATGATATGTCTGCATTCAGAACAGAATGGGATTGTCTGAGGTGTTCAGTTTGAACTCTATTCTAGCCTATCTCTGTCTTACCTGGGGACTTGTTCACTTCTATTCTCTAATGAGCTAGGCTGGTCGAGCTGGGGTCTGTTATGGCCACTTTTATCTGAGCAGCTTACAGACCAGCTGTAGCTGTCACATTTAGGCATCACACTGAACAACCCATCATATCAAGAGCGTGGTTTGACTGACCTATTCAGGGTCACACGGTGACAGTGTGCACATTCTTGGTATATTTTCCACTGCTGGCTGCTGCTGGTGTCCTTGAAAGACTCACACTATCAGTTTATGGAGCAACACACTTTCCTAACAAACACACAGATAATAGAAAACATTAGTGACAAAGTTCAGAGATTGTCATCGATAGTCACTGACTGCAAAGATGAATCTGAAGCACTGTACAGACAAACTCTAATCACCAATGAAAGCTAGCTGGTTCATTTAGCACACATAACCTATGGTTCCTAACCAGTAGGCATCTGTGTGGAAGAAAAGACAGGTTTAGCCCACTGACCAATCCCAGAATTTACAATGAAGTCTTCTTTGGCTACTTAAGCTACATTTATGTCATTTTCTTTGAGGAAGGGGAAATGGTGATGTTACGGTTGATGTTATTTCATGTTTAGGTGGAGCTGAATGGGACTCTAGTCATTAGCATATGTAAGACATAAAAAGTAATATGTATTTTCAAGTTAATGAAGCAAAGTTCAGGTTTCTGTTACCATCTGATCATTCTTTTGATCTAGTTCCTGTTGTCTGTATGGTTCTTGATGAAGCATAATTGTAACACTGCTGAGTTGATCCATCTTTGTTTCACATCTGCATTTATTTCAACAGAACACCTCTGTAAGCATCTTTGTGCCTCTTAATCCTTTATTTCTTGTCTCTGTTAGAGCAGTACACCAAGCTCCCTCAGTGTTCCTGCTCCTATAGTGTGCAATTTGTCACTGGTGTACTATATCCAATGTGTGCAATACTTGTTGCTGAACTTTGTTTTTAGGTCCCATACATGCGCTAAATTTTTTGTCATGACCTTGGTATATTTAAATATTTCTGGTTTTCATTTATATAAAGTTCTTCATATTGCTGAATTTTATTACTAGTTTTCTCACTGAAGGTAGGGACTTTGACCAAAGAACTATTGGGCAAGAATGCAGACAATGGGGTAAATTAGACATTACTTTAAAGCTTCCCACCAAGAAGATGCAGAGTATTGGTCCTTTCCCTCTTCAAATTCTACTTCTCTACAGGGAGCACTCTAATGATTATTCACTGTCTTTCATCTCTATTTTTCCAACCCAATTGAGTTGAAAACCATTATATAACACTAACACAGTTAGAATTCTCTGCATGAAGAAATGACCCTTGATATTTGTTCAGAATTTGGCAGTTTTTCTTGATTTATTTCTTTATCCTATAATCTGTAAATCTCAAGCACATAATTCTTTTTCTAGAAAAGAGCCTTTTCTGTTCAATATTCTTTCAAATGTCTTATTATAAAGCATTTTCCACATTTAAAAAGGAAATCAACGACACCAAGGAAATCAACACATATTCCTACCTTTTTTGAGACATTTTCTTCAAAAAGCTGATAAAAATGATATAGGTACCATGCTAAAATCATAAGTTGGAAAATATTATTCTGTAGAAATTTTTGTTCTTCTAATATGCAAGTAAATATTAATTTCTTCTGCAGAGGAATCTTTGCTCTGGCACTTGGAACAACTTCTTCCCCTATTCCACTGACCTAGGAGTCAGCATAATTTTTTTTCTCACATATTCTCACTCCTCGGTGTCACAACTAAGGCATTTTTTCCCCTTCTTACCAATGAGATGCCACCAGCATTACTGATGGCTTAACATCAACCAGTGAAAGGTCCTTGGAGATTGTTGGAACTGTCGGTGTCCAACCCTGGGGCAGCTCTTGGTGTCTCTTCACAAGCCCTGCCTTGGCTACCAAAACCTTGCTGTAAACCAAATACATTAGAAGAAAACATAAGCACCAAAAAAAACCCAAAGCAACAATACCTAAACAAAACACAAAAATGTCTCCTAAAAACCAAGCTGGAAAAAATGAAATTAAAGGAAATTTTGAACCAGAATAGTAAGCAGAAAATACTTTGTTCGCTTCTTGTTGAACAAAGCACTGAACAGTTTCTAATGTGAGTCAGTCTTGCTTTCTGACTCACAATCTTCTGAATCACTAGCAAAGGTTCAGAACCATCAATCAAAAAGAAAGGTATGCAACCTTGAGATATTTTGTTGGTCTAAATAAGTTTGCTTACAGCTTCAAAGTGGAAAATTATCCATGACTGTTTTGCAATAGATGAGGATCTGACAGATAGGTTATGAAGAACAGTCTAAAATCAGGTGTTTCACCAGTTCTGCAAACAAAACAAAACAAAACATAAAGCCTTATAGTTAAATCAGTGGTAAATTGTGCAATTCAAATTTATTTGTTTTGTATACCTTCATCTACTTGAGATTCATAGTCAATGGTCCCCCTTTGAAGGTAATTCCAAACATTCCTCAAGACTGATTCAATTAAACTTTTATCTGACAGATAGCAAACTACTGCTTCTTATAAAGATCCCTTATGAATCCTTAGACTAGGGTAAAACCTTATCCACTATGAAGGAAGGAGAACAAAAGAATACAGCTACTAGTCAATGTCCTCAGGTGGCACAAGAGTGCTCTGGACTTCAGTAATTCCTTGTGACTAAGGCATCCTTCTACTAAAGCATGCTTTGCTGCATATTCCTTGAGAAAGTCACTTTCCTGACTTAGAATCTAGAGAAAGACATCAATTAATTCAGATTTCCTACCTCCTAAGCATGTCCATTAATTCTTTTATTACACAAGATCTTTACAACCTCCTGATTATATTCTTCAACATAAAAATTAAATGCTATAAAAAAGCTAGCAACTCTTTCTTCTCAGGGGGGCTTGTCCTGGTCTGTATGTACTAGGATAGTGCCAAGAGCAGCTGCCAAGCTGTGCCTTTCAGAGGAGCTGGGCTCCCCTGCTATCTGTCTGACTCTTAACCTTTCTTTAGTTCTATTCAAGGTCTAACAAAAACACATGCAGAACATTCAGACCAGATGTTCTGGGTCTGTATCTATTCCGGAAGAGGGGCTGCAGACAACGCCTGTCAAAGATATAGACACCTACAGGGTGGCAGAGCAACTGCTGAGGAAGAAGGTCTGTCACAGCAGCACTGTTGCCTTCTTCTGACCATGTCAAATTTAGGCAGTAACTTTTCAAGAAAGTGTCTTTCTCTTAATTCCCTGGGTCATGCAAATCTCATAGAATTACATTGCCTACATATGCAGTGTATTAATAGTAGTGGGATTATGATCAACAAGCAGCATATATGGCAGAAGCTTGGTCTTCTCTATGATAAACCCATTTTATCCTTTACAGAATTGTAGAAAGAATTAGAGAGAGCAAACTAGACATATGGGATTTGGGTTGGGGAGATATTTTCTTCCTTTCCTTTTTTTTTCTTTTTCTTTTCTCTTCTCTATTTTAATATTTGATATAACATCCAAAGAAATTCTAGAAATTTAGTTCAGCTCTAAATAGGCATGAAGTCCCATGGATGAAGATTGACTGAGGCAATGTAGAGAATAATCAAGAACAACATCTCAAGATGAAATGAAGTGTCGTAGAGTGCCCCAGGGGTCAGAATTATCTTTTGTCCTATTAGACATCTTCATTAAGAACCTGAAAGGGAGAGTAAAGAGCATATTAATGAAACTGGCTATGGAAAGGGCAGTGAGCATTTGTGAGAGAGAATACAAATGCAACTAGAAAGTACAGAAGTATTTGAAGAAAAAAAAACTTGAAAAACAGTTTAATTGGAAAAAAATTAAAATAAATAATATGTAGGAAGATAACACATGGATGATAAAATTGCAATAACTGAAAACAAATAGTCACTGATTAAAAATGATCAGAACATTTTTACTGAGTTTATTTTTTCCAGATGTGTCAAATTGTTTATGCTATGAATAGCCATAGAAAAAGTGAGTTTCTACTACTCATTGCATACTAAATCATTCAGAATTATTAAAATATCCTATTTTGATCTTCGACATGCTTAAAAAAATATTAGCTTTTTATGCAAAAATGTTAGTTAATTATAGGTGATGTCATTTAGAATGATAAAATTGCAACATTTGGAAAATGTCAAAATGAAATATTCTAACTGACTCTAGTACGGGGGATTATTGGTTTTTTCTTTTTTTTTAACTATTTACTTCAGTTCTTAAGGGAAAAAAAAAAAAAAAGAGAATGGCGCCCTGATTTTTTCAGCCTTCTCTTCTGTTTCACAGTTTCATGTTTTGGGTTCTTTCTCACACTCTGGTCTGTAAACACAGCCAATGTTATTGTATAGTTCCAAGGTAGTTTACATTCTTTGTCTTAGAGGTATGGACAGCTGATGGACAGTTGTCCTGACCAATGGGATGGGGAGAGGTGTCAACCTTCTCCCCCAATCCCTAGCCTTTGTAGAGATACTATATATTGGAGTCAGACTTTCAAATAAAGTGGAGTTTTAGTTTATGCCTTCTGATCAAAGTGTGAGTGTGTGTTTGTCTGTGTATGACGAACTGCATCAAGAGAACATTTAATTTTTGAAAAATTTCTGGCAGTACTGATATTTCTCTTCCAGCTCTAAATGTGATATTTCAGGGGAAAAAATAATCCAAGGTCAATGGAGATTTTGGTACCTTATGCCAAAACAATAAGTAATCAATCATGAAAGTATTAGTCACTGTCTATCAGGTCTGTTAAAACTGTGTCTGGAATACTTTATATATTTCTCAACATCTTGGCACCTGATTGGGAAGGGAAAAGGAACAAGCTGAATGAAGATCAGAGAAGAGCAGGTAACATGATTAGATCGCTTGAGAAATTCATTTAAGAAGAAAGGTCACAAACACCTAAATGTTCACTACTTGACTAACAACGTATAGCTATGCAGCAAATTTAAAATATGATAAATAGAAACACTTATTTATATAACCCCTAATCTACCTATGAGACATACTGCAATGAGATGTAATTGATTGTAGATGCCTGAAATGAAAAAGAGAAAAGACAGGAAAAAAAGTCTAATCTTTCTTGAACAATATTTACAGCAACAACCACAGAAAGTATATTAAAAGCAAAATAGAATAAAAACTACAGAACCTCTTTACATCTTCTCAAAAAAAAAGTTTTCTGTAGGTGTAAAAACCACCAATCTTTGTACTTTATCTCATAATGCCCCACTTCAAAAAAGAGAATTTTTCTATCTGATCAAATGTGTCAGACTAGATGTGTCCTTAATAGGAAGTGTTTCTTTTTCCTGTACAACCAAAGAGGAGGGACATTACAATAGAGTATTAGTAGACACTGCAATGAATATAGTGATTGGGTAAGATGTTTCCTGTAAATGCCGAACAAAAAAATACAGGCTGAATGTCTGTCAACAGGAGCTCCTTAGGCTCAGTCTTACTCCATATAAATCTCACTAAGACCTTGTAACAGTGTAGAGGGGTGCAAGAGTCTAAACTTCTCTATTTACTTCATCATTTTCTTTTAGTTAAACAGAGCCACTTTATTCCTCACAACGCTAATAACCAGAAGGCTTCTTTTGAAGGTAAATCCAAAATCCTGATCAGTCTCTCTCTCAAAACACAGCTACCTTTCAAAGATGAAATCTTACTATTTCTTCATGGCTACACTGACTTGGAACTAGCTTTGTAAACTGGAAAACCTCCCTTCCCATTTCTGCTTTGCCTACTAGTTACTGACAGCTAAATATGTTTGTTTCTTTGCAGCTTTTTGAGTTATGTTGTTTAGGTTTGGGTTTGGGTTTAGGGTTTCTGTGTTCTTGGTTGGGTTTGGGGGTTTTTTTGGTTTTGTTTTGTTTCTTTTCTTTCCCCCTCCCTACCCCCCAATCACCACTGGATTTTGGAAAGTTAATTTCTATCTAGTCTGTTCTGTTATTTTAGTTAATTTTAAGATTTGTCTCCTTGCTCACAGGGAATGTAATGTTGCTCTATGTGTACTCGCACTGATTCTTAACTATTTAGAGAACAGTCCAAAAGAAAAAAACATTAGACCTAAATTAAAATTTAGTTTAAGTTTACAGTTATTTGGGTTTTTTTCTCCTGAAAACTTATTTTCTTTAACTTCCTCCTTCTTATACTTCTGTCTGGCATTTTTTTAAACAGAATTGCTCCCAGAGATACAGTGTGCAATATATGCAGTGTGAAAATAATTCAAATCTGAGACAGGCACCCTGCACAGATGCTTTTCATTTGCAAAATTAATTGGTCACATTGGAAACACATTGGATTCATGCTGAGAGGCGTTGGTGGGATATTGGCCTGAAGGAACTGGAAAATATCAGATCTATTTATCGATGTTGAATGTTAATAAATACAAACACAAGGACTGTGTTTAGAATTGTTGGTTCACAAATGTTAAACAATTGTTTACATTTTCCTGCTACTAGTCACAGAGTATATGTAACACCTATGGAGAAAGGAACCCACTTTAATAAATAGTTCCAGTGAAAAGGGAGTGAAGATATCTATTTAGTAGTACAAGGGGCTTCTTGGAAGATAAGCTGACATACCTGATTCTTGAAAACAATTATAAAGGAATATCTGCTGTCTTTATAGCTGATTTTGGCCTAGTTTTCTGGTGCTGTAATGAGTACTTCACCTACTTGATTACCTGACTGATAGTATTCATATTTCTGCAAACTACTTATTTCTTCTCTCTTTCCACCTACAGATTAGTCACAATTTCAAATTTTTAACTGACTGTCCTGGTTTCAGCTGGGATAGAGTTAGTTGTCTTCTAAATAGATGGTACAGTGCTGTTTTGGATTTAGTAGGAGAACAATTTTGATAAAACACTGCTGTTTTAGGTGCACAAGTAGTTGGGAGGAAGCACAGCTGGAACAGTTGACCCAAAGTGGCCAAAGGGATATTCCACACCACATAACATTATGTTCAGTATATAAATGGGACAAAGGTAGATAGGAGAAGCCAATAGCTATTTGGGGATGAGCTGTCCATCAGTCATTGGATGGTGAGCAGTTGTATAGTGCATCATTTGCAGTACATTCATTTTACATTGATAGATCTTGAGACTGCCAGAAGCTAATGACTGCCTCTAATGTGATAGGGGCACAATGAAGATATTTTTGGATTGAAGCCCAAAATTTTGCTGTAAGTCTCTCAATCTCTTGAAGTTACTATTTTAGTTAATTTCTTCAGTCTCTCTTCATCTCTTGCAAAGCCTATTTCAATTAATTATTTCAGTTTCCTTTTTCTCTCAGCTTTTATTTATTATGTCATTATGTTCTTAGACTGATGCATTACATCATGTAGTACAAAATAACTATAATTGAGTTACCTTAGGGATAGTAGTAGAAATGCTATAGTCAAAGTTGAATTGGCTGTTATACTATAAATATTTGAAACATGATTAATATCTTGGCAATTTCTAGTCTCATTTGGAAAAAAAGCTGAAATGTAAGCTGAAAATATAGCTGTAAATCTACATAAAGGGAAAATACTCTGAATTTATCACCTTTTATAAAACCTGTCTAGGGAAAAATTTTCCCCTCTCTGCAGAAAGAGAAATTTCCAACCAAGTCCTTGTTCAGTTTTATTTTATTTTCTGAATTCTTTGAAGCTTTGTAATACTCACTTTTGTCTTGGGTTATGTCTTAGGACAGATAAGATCTCATAATCATGATCTTCTATAACATGAGAAAGATTTTTTTTTAATTGAAAAGTTGAAGAGTTTACCTCTATGAAAAGGAAAAAATAAGAATTGCTACCCTGTAAACAAGGCAATAGGGTAAGTCTGTATAAATACCTTAAAAACGACATAGAATATTTACAAACTACCCTTTAGTCTGTTAAGAAAAGGCTGGATTCTCACAAATAAATCTACCCCTCCACATAGTATGTAAAAGGAGTTTAAAACAAAAAAATTCTCAGTCTGTCTCTCAAAGAAGGTAGATAAATCCAGACCACAATGCCACATAAATATCAGAGAGATAAAACACCTCAGGAAGAATATGGGCCAAAGAAAACTTGACTGAGACCAACAGCTAATCTAACTTTAGCCCAGAAAGACTTTAAATTACTGTGGTGAAGTTTTCTTCCATTTCCTCCTCCCTTATTATGCCTCCTTTTAAACAATATGTACATTAATTTAGAGAAGGAAAAAATATAACTACAGCTTAAAAAAACACATACAGTATTTTCTAAGGATAGGATATTAAGATTGCCTCCTGTCTCATCTTGGCATAAAGGCACTTGTGTTCATTGGTGTAATAAAAGGTTTGATGGGCTAAAACCCTCACAGGAGTTTTAACAAGACAGACCTTTGGGAAAATCAATGAAAAAACATCAGCTTTTTTTTTTTTGTCCTTTCTATATCAAGAGTTATTCATTATTGTATTTTTATAGCATTTCATATTTTATTTAGTTAATAGCACCTAAAACTGGTGTTTATAAAAATAAAAATAACAAAAACATATTCGCACAAGCATTGCAATGCATATCATAAAAATAGGAGCTAGCACTGAATGGTGCATGGTAATTTGTCAAAATATAACAGTTTCAGTAGGACACAAAACAGAAACCTTAACAAAGTAAAAAACAGACTTGCTGCACCAAATCGATTAAACACAAGGTTTAAAAAATTAGGATTTCCAACTTTCTGGCTTTCCAACTCCATCCATCTTGCTGACAGATTGGGCAACTTTCAGGACTTCAAACATTCTTACTGTGAGCATAACAGCTTCCTTGTCTATAGGAGTACTCGTTGACCCTTTTTAAGACTAAACTTGTCTCTGCTCTCTGCATCAGCCTCTGCTTTCCTCACCTGTGGGCCTGATATTTCTAAGTCTGACAGATTTTAGCCTGCTAGTAGCTGCTAACTTTTACCAAGGGAAAAATATCTCGAGAAAGCTTCGTAGACATTTTCCCTTTCCCCTTGGTCCTGCCTGACAAAGTGTGCAGCAGCCTTGACTGTGAAATCACTTCTCTCTACTTCCCATCTTGTCCTATACAATATGTAGCACATGTACAATAAACTATGAACAGAAACTCCCAATGAGTAGGCAATCTGTGACAAACGTGAATTTGTCTTGAACACTACATACTGCATAACTGGTCACTCAGCTCATAGAAATAAAGAAGGAGCTTTGAATATGACAGAAAAATAATTTGTATTTTTCCTGTTTTTTTGTTTTCATTTGAAAACAATATATACTAAAATTTGAAATATTATACTTCCTTCAATTCTTATTAACAGTGTATATACTCCTCACCCGATGATAGTCCATAGACCACAAGAAATTATCTTCATGAAAAATTCAACACAAATTAACATCATCTCAAGGGCTTAGGGAGGATTTAAGCTATAGATAAGCTTTCTGTTTGAAGCAGATAACTCTAGATGAAAAAAATGAAGCAAATTACAATTATGACAACTATTTCTCAATTTTTGTGTGTTTTGGGATGCATACATCAGGAAATAACATTTCCTAAGCAACAGCTTTTCAAACTTTCATGAAAAATATGGTAGCTTTTGAAGGACCAGAAAACAGCCGTTTATTAAGGCATTTAAGGTTTTACTGAAAGAAAAATTAACAGAAGTCATGTCCATCACTATATGTCATTCTCTCTGAATAGTTTGTTGGTTTTTTTTTTCTCGTGCAAATAAATACACAGTCCTTTTTTGGTTAAAAGAAAAGTGAATAAAAATAAAATTTCCTAATTTGAAATACACACTCAGGTCTTCAACCTGATTTATGTGTGATTATATCATAATTAATTTATTAATTAAACAATATAATCTAGATTTAATATCTTTATAAAGTCAGGTAAATAGATAATATACAAAACAACAAAAGAAACTGAAAGTTGCTCAAAATGCTTCTAAGTTTCTAAAGGGCTTGAATTGGTTTATCTTTCTAAAAAGTAATCTAAGAAACAACCACTCTTAAAAGGTTTTAAGTTTATTTTAAAATCTGCTTTTTCTTTTTTTGAAAGGTGAAAAATTAAATATCAACTTGCACAGATCTTATTTAGATGTGCATATTTTTACCTACAAATTATTTTCTATGGTCTCTAATCCTGAACTGCATGAGGAAGATGTAAACTCTTCCTGACAAAATAAACGCAATTGCTAGCAATTATTTTGAGAGAAGAAAATTGAGAGGGAGTGGAATAGATGAGATTTTGTGTGATAGTTTGAAGGACTGTTTAAGGCGGGCATTCAGAGCAAAAAAATCAAACAAAAATACTGGGGCAAAATGTATTGAAATATATGTTACTGGGTAATGACTTGTATGTCATCAGGAACAGATGCCCGATCTAGTGACAATGACATGCAGAATTTTGATAAAGTATAGTGAAAAATGGACTTAGAATCTATCAGATGATACTAAAATAATAGTACTAAGGATATTTTCCAGAAATACTTTCCATAACATTTAATGAGATGAAGAATCAATTTTTTTAAACACTGATAGAGCATTTTCGCAAATAAAGTTTATCTGTCTGAAAAGCAGAATAAAATAAAGGCTCGTAAGTTACTACAGATTCCAGTATTTTGCTTTTCTAAAAAAATAAAACTCAATATAACTTGGAGGTCATGATAGCACTGTTGAGACCTTAGCAGTAACATTCTAGAAATTGTATGTATGTTTTTTGGAAAAAAATTATTATTTCTAAACTCGTGGTAGCTAGGAAAAAAATAATAAAATAATTCTTATGCAGTGCCAGGTAAATGATTCATAGGGAAATTCTCTGAAAGTTCTCTATTTTCTTCTTCTTCTACAAGCACCAGATCAGGAAGACAGAAAAAAGGATGTTACTTTTCTTGTCTCCTTTGCCTGCATAAAAAGGAAAGACTGCAGTTAATGCACCATAATTACCTGTGATTTTTCTCTCCCATTAAAAATTCTAAAATTTTAAATAAGCTTTAAAAATCAGAAATAGTTTTCCCTTCTTAATTATTTAAGTGTTCAGAGAGTAATCAAAGGAATTTATTTCTCTGAAATGTTCCCTCTGAGTATAAATATCCTATAACTTTCCCATGTAAGTATGTATTTATCAACAAAATAAAATTGGTTACTATTGCTAAAGTAGTCAAGCCTAGCATAGAATATTTAATCTAATAGGAGGATTAGTAATCATAAAGCATTTATTTACAACAGAAAATAGAAAAAGTTCTAAAGAAAATAAATTTTGAGAAACATTTGGGTTTTGTCTCTGGTGCTCATGTAAAAGACAGCCCTTAGGTTGAAGGCATTTATATAAAAATATAATAGGTGTTTGGAATATTTTGAAACAGAATTTTGTATGTTATCCATAAAAGTGATGCATCAAAATAATGTTTTTAAAAAGAGATATAATTGAACACAACTTTGTAAAGAAGTTGTTAGAGACTAGCTTCTCCAAGGAAATATTTATGAGTTTAAAATGCAGCTGAAACTATCAAATTCATGTTCAGCCAATAAAGGAGTGGAAGCATTAAAATTTTAGTTCAGATCAAGTTTCAAAGAGGAATGTCTTTCTCTTTCAATGAAAATATGAAAGCCAAGCAAATAAATTTCTCTGAACCAAGTAAGCAACACTGCCAGTACTCTGTTCCTGTCTTTGAAGCAAAATTCTAACAGTGTCCTCAGGACACTGAGGCTTGAGGAAGGAAGATGGCTTTGTGTGGCTCTGTGCATAATGCATATTGCAGAGATTTTATTACATCTAATGACTAAATTATCACCAGGTTTTGCCAGTCTCCCAGCTATTAATTCAAACAATTTGTTTGGTCCCAGAAAGAACCAGAGCGATCCACCACTTTGGTCATGTATGGTTCATTTTATAGTGAAGCAAGAAGAGGTCCAAAGTAGTAGGATATACACAAACAGGGTGACCTGAAAATTCTTCCTTTATATGTACCTGTGGTTTTAAGATAACTGAAAAATGGATTAAATGCACAAAAAGACATAACAATACTCTGATGCCCTATGTTAAACACTTTGAAAACTGTAGCAATTATCTGTGAAGAATTGTATGGGGTCTACATATTACTGACTGAGAATTTTGTTCATTTCAATTATAAGCAAAGTATAAGCAAAATATTTCTAAGACTATATTAGAGATAAATGACTGTTTCAAGAGATATTGTTTAAAAAGTATCTATCACTAAAGGCACTGTGATCAGTTTTCTTCAAACTACACTAAAACTTTTCTTTTTCATCTCAATATCTTATTCTAATCTCAGGGAAAAAGAATTGCTAAGCCAAGCATGCAAAAAAGGTAGGTCTATAATGATATGTACTTGCCGTGTGACTGAGCTATGGAATAGGATAAAGATTTAAGTAAATAATGATTATTTTAGTTCCTGACACATGAAATTCTTCTGTAAGAAAAGAATCTGCTTTTCTGTAAGATAATCATTGCACATAAGTTTCTGAAAAAGAGGAATATTTACAAGTGAAGAAGGCTTTGGAGAATATAAGTGTTTCATTTACCTGTGCATATTATAACATCATCCCTCAAAGTATAGATAAATATGAAATTAGTGCCTAGGACATCCCAGATACGGCAGAAAAATTTTAGTGTCAATGAGCCAGACTTCTCTTTCAGATGAGCAGAGGAATTTGGGATGTTGCAGCTCTGTCACTGAGTCAGATTCATCTTCTTCTAAAAGAAGAAAGAATAAGAATAGTTATTTGATCACCCAGGGGGTGTGAATACTTGTTTTCTGATGTTATTGGTATGGAAATAGTTCTCAGTATCTCCCTCCTGAAATTTGTTTGATTCTTTATGTAAAGAGAATTTGTCAAACCTCATTTTTTAAAATTGGTCCTGTTTCCACTGGATATGGAAACTGAGCTTTAAAATGGTTCTTTTTAATGTTTCTTTCTATTTAAAAAAAAGTAATTTGTGCTTATCTCATCTTTCTCCCTTTCACTTTTTTATTGACAGATGAAAGGTGATTGGAAATAGCCAGCATAAATTCATTGAGACAAATCATGCTTGACCGTGCTTGACTGTGTCTGGTATACTTTGTCCAGTTTTGTAACCCAAATAAAAGAAAAATGTTCATAAGCTGGAATTCAGCCACCTGAGGTTGATCAGGAGCTAATTGCAATCTTCCAGTACTTTCAGAGCGTTCATGAAGATGTTAGAGCCAGGCCATTTACCCACATATGTGATAGCTGGATCAGTGTCCAAAATCCTAACAGGGTGATGGGAAGTTCAGACTGAACACAGGAGCAAAAATTCACTATGCAAATCAGTAAGCATTGGAACAAGTTACCAAGACATTTCTGAAAACTCTGCTACTAGAGGCTTCTGAGAGCTGGGTGGACAAAGCCCAAGTAACCAGCTCTAAGGTCAGTGTTGATGAGGTGCGGCAAGAAGAAGAAATTGCCCCTTTCTTGGGATGCGAAAGGTCACATCCATGTGCTTTGTGACAACAGATGGTACTGTCTACAGAATATGGTACCAGGCTCCTCAAAGCCCTGATCAGAGATGGTGGAAAGGCAGGCAAGGGGATGGGGTGGGGGTGATGACAAGGAAGGGAATGGAATGATGGAGGGGAGCAGCACCTGGCGGTATAGGACATGACACTACATGAACCCAAAGACCCAACTATATTTTGCTGCAATCACAGCAAACAAATAAACATTAAAAATAGCATTAGAAGATTCAATATTAAAATTATTCATAATAAAAATAGAATTCTCAGTTCTACATCAATTATTTCTTTATGCTTGGAAAGAAGGTTCAAATAGAACAGATTTTTGGAGACAAAAGAAAGAGACTACTTTGCAGTGATTGCATCTGAATGTAAGAGGAGCCTGAATTCCATAACTTAAAATTATATTCCATCAATACAGGTACATACATAGGTATGGGCAGAAAGCAGTCATAATATTCAAGCACAGCAAGGTTTGAAGCATAGAGTTATTATAAAACAAGGATTTTTTTTTCTCGTTATTAGCACACCCATTTTATAAACAACAAAGACTTCACCTTGTGTATATAAATAAGAATTCAGAGGACTACCTAGAAAATTATGGCTGAATGAAACTCTTGCAATTGCAAGTACTGCTTTCAAACTGTTTTCAATGACAAGTACAACCTTGAATATGTACTAAAGCTAAACAATAAAAACCAAACAAATCATGATCCTTTCAGCCATATGCACATATCTCATGGCAATTTTCTCATCTTCCTTTAACATTTTCTTCATCCTGGCAGTATAACAAATGATAGCATAGGTACCATCTCTCCTGATAAAGTTTCTGTGCTCTTTGCTGTTAGCAACAGCTCCAAAATACATTCTGAATGGTCTATCATTTCTAAGTGCTGCAAGACTGATTTCAGTGCTGCTATTCTGCCCACTGAATCACTGTCTAGCTCTCTTGTACTTTTTCTTTTCTAGTTTTTGCAGTAGTGATAAGACAGCCTCATGACAGCTTTTTTTGTTTGTCCTGAGAACATCCAGAGCTGTCCAGGCAGTGTAAGCAGGGTTGAGGTTCATTTGACACCGCTCTTTATGGAGTCATGTTATGCTGTTAGGATGGTGTTCTCTACTCAGTGCTTTATTGCTCTATTGAATGCAATGAGATACAGGTTTGTTACGGCAGTAGCTGAAGCTGCTTGTTCATGCTGCAGGAACCAACATCATATCTCCATGCTGATGACCTGCACTAAGAAGCATTGCCTTCTAAGATACTGGCAGATTCAGACATTTTTACAGACTTTACCAGTAGGACTTGAATAGTTGCTTACCCTTAGGCTCATGTGTGCTAAGTTTGTTTACTTATCCTCACTATCATAATTGTCAGAAAAACTTGTCCAAGAGCATCTTTGTTCTGATCCACATGGAGGTCCCAAGTCTACAGCCTTGAAGGCAGAACTTTTTCTCCAGTTATTAGGGTATTTGATTTCTTGTTCCTTGTATGAAGAGAAGTTCTCTCCAGACAGTCATCCTGACACCATTCAAAGCTTAAAAAGATCCCTAAAATATGTGGGAAATATACATTTCCAGAGTATATTACAGAGTATACCAGAAAAGGATATATTTACATGGAACATAATCTGGATACATCATAAATAAGAGAGATGTATCCCCAACAAACTATAAATAAAGATAAATGTTTAAAAAGCATATTCTGCTGAGCGACAGAATATTACATTATTTTTTATCTGGGAAATAGCTAAACAGTTCCAAGATTTTCATTCTGACTTCAAGATTCACATGTAGCCTACAACGTTCAGTCTACAATTCCCACATCCTGTTTTATTTATCCAACCAAATGGATTTTTCCCCCATCCAAATAATTATCTAAAAATATTTTAATGAAAAACAAAGCAAAAAATCCCAATCTGATAACATTGTTTGCTATAATATTTTTAAAACAATATATATTTTTTTTTATACTATTTTGTCAAAATTTAGAACTTTCTAAACCATTCTGGAAAAGTTTGATAGTTTACCTTTAAGAAAAGATCAGCCGGCCATGAGAATTTATCTAAATTTTAGCTTGTATTTCCTACATCCTTTTATAAGTTTTTTCTTTTCTTAATAGTATTCTGCACTCTAATTTGGTCTGTGAGCAACACCCCTCATTAATCGTTCTTAACAGTCATTATATTTCAAGTAAACTCTCCTTGCTTCTGTTTGTTGCTGTACTTCTCTGCCTACCATCTGTGTTTAACTCAGGAGTATAAACTATAGTTAGCAGATAAAAATCCCAAGGTAAAAGTGGCTTCACTGTTCAAAGGTCAGCTTTAAATTCACTACTCATGCATGTTTTTCTCAAATAGCTAAATATTCTGGGGTCAGAAGACAATACTGAGGTTTTTTTTCATGTGTGTGCTTGTTTCATCATATGAAATTCTCCAGGAATAATTTCAAGGTAAAGTAAAAAAAAAACAAAACAAACCCCTCTATGTTTTATTCAAGTATTGGCAAGAGCATAGAAGAAAAACCAACAAGACCTCAACTCTCATTGAAATCTGAACTTCTTCAAAAATGTTTATAATTTTTGAATTGGATAGACAATTACGCACATGATGAAGTGGGTAAAAAAAGTAATACAAATTGCAAATCACAGGCCAGAAATAAATAGCCATTTATAAAGCCATAACTTTGAAAAGTTTGATTAAATGTACTTTTCAAGTGGCAAAATTGAATGAATGCAGGTACCATGGGGTACAGCTTGACCTTTATTTCTCTTACAACTGTCAGAAATACTGAATGGATTTGTATGCCATAAATTAGAAGAATTGCTTCTAATTTTGCCCATAGGAAGAAAATGCTAGTTTAATCTGTTCATAGAACATGCAATACTGAATTCAGAGCTTCAGGGAAATTTATATGACAGAACTGAATTGTGATTTATGATAAGTTAAACACCTTCATACTTCATTAGAATTCTCCTAACATTGTGAAATATTTTGGAGACTTTACAGGGAAATTTTGCAGTGAAGGATTCAACCTCTGGTTAAAGCTTATATGTAAGCATATATATAAAGTATGTGACTCTTTTAGTACCAGTACATTATTCTTGAAGTATTCATGGCTCAATGGGAGCTTTCCCTGGATGGACCAACCTACACTGAAGAGCTAATTAAGACCTATGTAAGAAAACCAAATATATTTATTAACTAGTAAATATAGCTGAAAGTTCTATATATAAGTAGAAAATATACCAAGGGTTAGGAATGTTTGAAGTTACATGTGTTTTGTACAGTGTAACCCAACTTTTTTTCCTCATTTCCATATTTCTTCTAATAATATCTGTGCACTTAACTTGCAGAAAAACCTAAATCTGAAGAAAAAAATTTAAAAAATGTCTCTGTAGGGTTTCTGAAGCATGCCAGCACAATTTAAACCCAGAGGGTAATTATTTTTTGTAAAATACTATTTCTTTTAACATTATGATAATTGTTAAAGGTGCAACTGAATGACATATGAATGGAAAGAGGGGTATGCATTAGATTAATTGCTACATTGCACTCTGAATTTCAGTGGAATTAGAAGATTAAAGTACAAAATATTACTTCAGTGAAATACTTGAGTAGGATAGACTTAGTAATGTGGATGGAGATGGAGAAAGAGACAGACAGACAGGCAAATAGATATGGTGGATTAAAGCATCCATGTACATTAATATACAGCTGTCATACAAAATAGACCGGTCAAGATTTTAAAATCACCACTGAATAACAAATAAATTTCACCAAATGTAATTTTTATTTCAAAATCTGAATTAAAGTTGACCAGATCTTGAAACCTGTTTTCCTCAAAATTTGGTTGGTGCTCAAAAGTAGAACACAATGAAAATAACTGTCAAAGAATGTTTAACTCTTTGTTTCAGTATAACTGAGAAGAAATTTTAGCAAATTTCTTTTGATGCCTATCTGATGTTCCAAAACATTTGCCAACTAGTTTAAACTTTGGAATTATTAATGGAATTTTTAAAACTGTTACTCCATCTCAATGTGAAATATTTCTTTTATGAATTCATGTTCACTCATGTTCCCCATGATACTCCAGTTTCCTCCTGATCTTCTTTTGATTGGATCCTCCACTCGTTCACCTCAGCATGATTCCTTCAACCTAAATGTCACAATAGATTGTCTTGAAACTTAAAATGGAATAACACAAAAACATTATTTTTTTTTCCTCACAAGTAAATGAGTATTCATTTTCTCGTTTTATTTTTTTTTTCATTCCATAAAGCCTTGAACTCAATTTCAGGAACAAACTGATTTTTTAAAATGCAACAGGGTTGCAAAAAATAGGTACACAGTGAACTCATCTTTTTTCTGGCAGAGAAGTACTTGAGGGATCAGTATTTTATTGGTTGCAATTACTCACAAGATGCATCTTTCAGTAACACTTTTTCTTCTAAGTATTGTTCCTTATCAGAAAGGAGGCACGTCTATCTGAACTGAAATCCTGTATTTCCATTTACACAGGCTAGATAACCATCTTTCAGTAACAGCTTTCTTACAGGCCTCAAATGCAGCAGTTCAGTCTCAGCTGGGCCTGCCTCTGTTCACAAACTGTTGCGGTGCCTTCAGAGAGTGTCTCTCTGCTCACCCGGGCTAGCTCTGGCACCGGGGCAGCGTGTCAGGCACTGCTCNACCAATCAGAAGCAATTGTAGTTCTTTTCATACAGTCTCACACTGTCAAAGCACCTCTAGTTTCTATGCAGGACTCAGATAGTTCTTCTCTTATTAATGGTAATTCCAGTGGAGATGATACCTGGTTCACATTCAAAATTCATTTCACAAAAAAGTCATTTATGAGCAGGAAATGCTACCCGTCTTCAAAATATGGAACACATAGAACCTACACAATACAGCATTATTGCCTTTAAATTCTCTGAATATTTGCAATTCATTTATATTTGAAATGCATTTATGAACTGATGTAGGAGAGATTTTTTTTTCATTATGTTATTATCATACTGATTTCATATCCTTTCCTCTACCTATACGTATTTGAATCTCCTAGTTTCTGTTCAGTAGACAAACATCTATCAGCATTGCACTCCTCTAAACCAAAGTCTCAGCCAAAAAAAAAAACCTGAAAATGGAATGAAAATTAGGCCTTGATAATGCCCTTATTTACAAGCAAATTTAATTTATCATTTCCCTGAATGAGTCAGTAAACATATAAAAACAATAGGATAATCATACTGCTATGAAAATTGGATAGACTTTTGAGCATAAAAACATTGCTGCTGACCACAATCCCAGAAGGAAGAAAATAATCAATTACAGCCTTACCATGTGATAGACAAAAAAGTGGCATTGTCAGGAGTTTTCAGTCAGAGGGACACATGCCCAGGTGTCCAAATGTCAATTCAAAAAGTTAGTGAGATTTTTATCTAGGTCCAACCAACCACCCTTACTGTTCAGGTGTTTAATGAATATAACACATGAAATATTCCTTTTTACTGATTTCTGTGTTTTATAAATTTTCATCTCAAAGGGGAAATAATACCTAGGAGGAATGAAGAGAGCTAATTTCCATCAGAAAAGGAACTCTATTATTTATAACACATTTAAAAACAGCCCCCAACACTCTAAAGTAATCATAGACATTGTCTCCAACTTGAAATAGATTTGCTTAGAAAAATATTTAATATTGTGTACTGTTCCTAGAGCAATCTGAAATACAGATGATTAGCCTGTTTCCCAGATGAGCACTCTATACAATTACTGTGAGAGACAGATTCTTCTATTATTTTTCTGTCCATCACAAGTTTTTCCTACAGAAAATGCTATCACTTTATCCATCTGGGGAAACGTGGTATACTCTTCACTACTTTTCAATTCAGACAGTCTCTTGTCTGCTAGTCTGTTTGAAACTCCTAAGGCACAGGAGGGCACTATATTTTCATTTCCCACATGTGAAAGCATTACATGGTTATGACATAATCTCTTTATTCATCTGGGTTCTAAAATAAATGAAGTTTTTTATAATATGTTGTGAAACTATTAATCCTGGGGTTTTTTGTTTTGTTTTGTTTTGTTTCTTTGTTTTCTTCCAGTTATATTCTAAGAAATACTACTTATAGAATTTAGGAAGAAAAATGTACAGATATTTAGAAAACACCTAGAAGAGTTGATTCTATAATTCTGTAATTCTATGATTCTATGAGTCTGTGCTACACTAAGAGAAAATTTACTAGTTTCATACATTCTGCACATGGTTATTCACCTCAGAGGGTATACACAGAAATTAATCATGCCTGTTCGAAATGGCTAAGCTATAAAGGTATCCAAGATATGACTGGAGACCATACAGGTTTATGCACCAGCTTTACTCCATACATCTCACTGCCTTATACGGCATTACTTTGAAATATGTGTGAATTTGAGCATCATCTGTTAACACAGTGTCAGTGATACCATTCTGTATCCAGTCTGCATGGTTGTCCCAGATGAGGGGCATGATACAGTCTTACCCAAAGACTCAGGTCTCTATCACTCCTTCTCATTCACAGGGTGAACATATAAAACCGCAGTGGATTTCATATAATATTTTTCTGAAGAGGCTTTCAACATATCCTTATACTAGCCTTAATTGATAATGAAAGATTTCCTCCCATTTACAGCAAACTTCAATAGAAGCAGAACATAAATGAGAATTTCTCCCATCAGTTTCATTCTGATACCTTATTTTCTATGACAGGCAAATGGAAATTATCGGTTGCTAACATAGTATCTTACTACCATAATACCATTTAACCTAAGAAATTCAAGTTTTATGTAATTATTGCGCTTGTAGGATTCATTTGGGTCTGATGCTTTAAAACAGTCCCTAGAAGTAAAGCCTTTAGTCAAAAAAGTTCTCTCATTTAATGTGATAAAAAAGAACTTGACATGGGGTCGCATAGTTAGTTTAATGGACCAGTCAGTGTTGGGTTAAAGGCTGGACTTGATCTTAGAGGTTTTTTTCAACCTTAATGATTCTAAGATTAAAAAACATAAATAAATTTGAATGCAAAGGGTAAATTTTACAATCTGAACTTTATGTAAAATCATGCATAAGAGATTAATTTTCCAAAGTCATGAACAACTCTCTGCTTTTGCAATATGCTCTATTAAAGATTATTTGTATTATGTTTCACCTCTGAAATAGTCCTAGCTGTCTGTTAGGTTTTGCCCTGTGAATGCCTAAATAAATAAATAAATAAATAATTGTATTTCAATATATTATTAAATTGAATCAACATTGTATTTAAATATAATACTGTAAAATATAAAGATTCATTTGCCAAGAAATA
>WBMY01002656.1:238250-265492 GCA_013397315.1 Donacobius atricapilla
ATCAGAAATTTTCAGGCAAAACAGCATTACCCTTATAAAGTGTTCCTTCTCTCTTGAGATTTATTTATATACAGATAAAAAGAAATTTAAAAGTTTTTAATATACTTTTTTAATAAATTTTGACATTTATATTGTTTTAACCAGAGGCTAAATATTGTCAGAACTGGACTTCGTAGAACATGAAGATATATTCAATATTACTGGGGAAATATGTTTCTTGATAAACTGATGCAGGTGTAGTATATTAGCACCAGGTTTTTAACCTCTGCTTCCATTAAGCAGACACGTATTTTTCTGAAAATTCAAACAAATGGAATTTCTAGTACAAGAAAACAAAAAACATTTGACAGAACTGCTACTTTTCACAGTCTATTTCAGTGTTTTTGGCTGGTATATATTCTGAGCAAGTTTAAAAGCCTTTCATATTTCATAACATAGAAATTGGATTTTTTATATGAAAAAGTAAAATATTTTGAGCAAAAGTATATTTTATTTTTGCATTCACTGAATTGTGTTTGTCCATCAAGTAGTTGAGTTGAATTATATGAAAAAGTTAAATATTTTGAGAAAAAATATATTTTAGTTTCACATTCACTGAATGGTCTTTGTCCATTGAGTAGCAGAGTTAACTTAAAACATGAAGTAAACAAAACCCTATGAAAGTAGTGGTTATTTTGCTCTATATATCAAAACTCAAATTACATTAGTCCGTGATAGATTTTAATGCTCTAAACTGCTTGTAGCTTAAAGTTTCGACTACAGCTGTAAATGGGATCCTCTAAATGCCAGTCAGGAGAAGCAGAAAAATCATACATTTGGAATTGAAGATTTGTGCTTCTATCAAGAGACCCTTATGCATACCTCAAGCACACTGCTTCTTCTAATAAAACAATTTGAGTAAAAATTAAGACAGTTTGAGCTCCTAAATTATGTACTTTAGGGTTAAACATGCAAAGGAAATATGATGTTTGCATTTCTTGAAGTGGTAGTGCCAAAAAGGGATCCTGTTTTCAAGGTAATTGTGAATAAATTATTCTTATTTATTAAACCTGACATGCAACACTATCTCATCAACTAATGAAGAGATATCAGCATAACCCCTCTGACCATTCTTTCTGCCAACATTCTTTTTGAAAGTAACAAGAACCTCTGTTTGGCCTTCATGTTCATTTTTCAGCAAAATGCATTCAGTTCCAGATATGCTATTCTGTTAAATGTCATTCTTTAATTATCAGACTCAATGACTAGCATTTCACTGACAGCATCAGCCATCATAGTGTAATTTACTGCATCCAGAATTGCACAGTGAATTTGTATTCATTAGCAAAGAAAAAAAAAGACATACTGAACTAGCCATATCAAATACAGATGGCTGGCCAACCACACAATTGAAAGTGATAAGCGTGTCAGATGTCAATGTTTACCCTTCACTTCCGTCCACTCTTTTAATTTGAGATTGGATATGAGCTAAGTAGTTGATAAACGTTGTCTGATCTGAAAACCATTATACTAACACATCAATGTATTTCTTTCAGACTAATTCAATACAGTGAGTTACAATAATGTAATGTCAGGCATTAGGTGTTCTGCAACAGAATTCATTCTGGGTACATCCTGTGACTGTAAATAGACAACATATGATCCAAATATTTGGCAGGTAGAAGTTAATTTTGTGAATTACTCATACACGGTTTAAGTCCTTGAACTATTTTTATCTGCTTAGTACAACTCTATTTAAGTAGCAAATGTAATTTTCTTTTGAAGGAAGACAGCAAAAGAGGTTTTGTGACTATAAGTAGGACTTGGTTGCCTGGCTGCTCTTGTGTGTATAAAGTTTATATCTAAAGGAAGAAATGTTCATTCACAGTTTAATTTAGGATATTTCTTTTATTTTTACTTTTACAGCCTATGAGATTTTTACCCCTAAAATTATCACGTTCAGCATCATAGGTTTTTGTTCCTAATTCCTGTGAAATTTTACACTGAAATAGCAGTGATGAAGAAAAAGGAAATTAAGTGTCATATGTGCTTTTTATTTAGTTTGCATTGGTTATTGGACTAGCCTGAGACAGATCAGTGGAACATGCAACATAACGATATTGAAGAGGAGTATTAAGTTATGTCCTAGTTCCAATATTTCTTGCATAAACATGTCATACATGTCAGAGTTATAAATATCAGTGTTTCAATTTAAACTTTGGTGATTTTTCTTATTGAAAATCCAACACATATGAATGATCCCTCTGTGAAAATGTATTTACTTTATTGACAATAAGTCAGTGTTGACATTAACACTATCACCAGTGATGCAAAATTATTAAAAAATTCAGTCAAGTTCTCGCTCTCTGTTATGCTATAATCAGTGGCCTAAATCTAGCAAGCCTCTTAGGCTGCTCTTGTGTATATATTTTTATGTATATACATTGTAGTCATACCTTTGTTAAAGTCAATGACAGGTCTGTTAATGAGTTCAAGTGGTGTCTGAGAGACTCCACTTGCATTTCAAGAAGATTAAAACTATTACTTAAATGACTTAAAGTAGAATTAAATTTCTGTGTTCCTCTAGAACCATTTTTAAGAGAGCAAAATATTATAGTAATATTGTAGAAAACTTAGCTTAACTGTCTGCAGAAAGCTGAAGCTGCAAAAGACAAAGTGGATTTAGCATTCTTTCTTCCCAAAAGAAACAAGGTCCTCAGAGCTATCAGATATCAAAAAACAGAAACAAAAATTATCTTTGACCTTACAATAAGAGGGTTTTTACTCACTTTTTTTTTCACACCCTCTTTCTTTAAGGTTTTTATTTCTAGGGACTATTTTATATCACCAGACCCAAATGAAGTGAAATAAAAGTTCTAGCTTCAATTAAGATGAAGTTTCAGAATACCATGAAAAAATCAAGTCCTCTGTTCCTTTCACTTTTTGGCAAACTTCTAATTTGTGAATACTGAAACAATTCAGCAATGTGATTTAAAGCATATTCTTATCTCTACATTTTATTCTGAAGAGCTGTAAACTGATAAATATAGTGTACAATTAATAAAAAGATGAATTAACATCCAACTAAGAAGCTGCCAACTTTGCAGTCTGAGGATAGAAGTACTTCCTGCCATAACAAATTATTCTTTTGATTGAAAAGGAGAATAATGCAGTTTCTGCTTTCCAAAACATCCTAAAACCATTTTCAAAAAACACATTTTAAGGAGATATATTTTCAATTAGATTTATTTGCAAAGTTCCTAAATAAAAAAAAAACAGTTCAACCAAGTATTTAAACAGCGAAATAGTGAAAAATATTTGTGATGTGAATTCAGCATTCAAAAAACAAATTGTCTGACACATTAAAGTTGTGATATTAACACTTATGCTCTAATTCTTAATATCTGCAATTCTATGGAAGAATGTTAATTCTACTGAAGAATGCTAAACCTTTGCTAGATCCATTTAAAGGTACCCAAAGAGTGTATGGGCAACTGAAATTCAAAACTGGAATCATAAAAGTTCCTTCTTGGACACCCTTCCCAAACAAAATTATGTCAGTATTTTCTCATTATTTCAAAGAAGGTACTCTTCTGTTAATATTTGGAAATTCACCTATATGCAATATCTCTTGTGGATACAGTGAGACTGCCTTTAAAGGAAAGTTATTATCTCTCCATATTTCAACTCATAAGCATTTTTCAGCTGTGTAAAAACAGATTTTCAGTGAGACACAATAAATAATATATGCAGATTTTATCTACATGAGTCTTTTATCCAGAATAGTGAGGTTTGGTAATGAATCCTCCAATAGTTCTTACTTAGCGTACATTTGCTCAGTCTGCGGTTTTGTACAGGCTGACTTGGTACCTCTAGGAGTACTGTATCAGATGTAAGCAAGATGTTCAAGGACCGTATTAAATCTAGTTTAATCTAACCAACGTGTTTCAATGCACTCCTGTTGGGCCAAATGCTTATACCACAGTAATAAGCACTCACACGCTCATTTCACTCACAGGAACAGGCAGATATGGATAGCATACATAGATAACCAGCCTTTGACTAGTTTGGGAAGCCTTTTTGGTCACCTGAACTACAGCTACAGAGTTTAGAGCAGGGGAGTAAACTAAGATAGAAGAAAGAGCCAGAAGGAAGCCAGTTAATGGTACATTAACATTTGTGTTATTACAAATTGGCAAGAAATGTATATAGGAATGGCCACAATTAAGTTTTTTTTCTTGTCCAAAGAAAAATAAAAGTGTGAGTCTATGAGCTGTTTATTAAAGATAATGCATTGAATCTGTGAGGAACTCATTTTCAGCAGCTTTGTCCAAGGGCACTGACAGCCTTCTCCAAAATACTTTGATTTCCTTTTTTTCTTCTTTTCTACTACAATTTTAGAAGCAACACTCAGAAAGTAATCAGTAAACCAAAACATCTGTCTGCAGTTACAGAGTATTTGCTTCACAGCTTGAAGTTTAGACTTGAAACATCTCTTCATTTATGTGTCAACAGCATCAGAAAAATTATACCTTCCAATTTACATATTTTTAACAACTAGACATACTCCTGTTGTCTTCAGGAATACACTTGGAGCTATTTTAGTATTCTTGTCAAGGAAATGGGTCTTATAGTTTTTAAGTGTGGAGAAATTTTTCTATAACTTTTCTTGAAAGATTGCCATTCGTTCATAATTTTCTGTGCCTGCTATCCTTGAGCAAATCAGTGATTTTGTAAGCCAACACAGATGTGTTGCCTCTTTTGTCAGAAATTTAAACACCAAGAAAAGTGCAAACGGCCTTCAGGACTGGTATACGTTGTCATAACTCAGCTAAAACACTGCACAATTCTTAGTATTTCGCCAGTTAGTAAAGGTCTGTGGCATATATCACAGATACCTTCATTTTTAGGAAACAAAGTTTATGAGGAAAAGCTACAATTCTAACACTTCTAACATAAAATATGTGATAATACAGCTAAAGACTACAAATAATAGTTGATGTGTTCATTGTTGTTTGCACGCTTCCCAGGCTAGTGTGTATAGTTTTCAGGATGTCGGTGAGCATTTTCTGCTTCAAACTGGGACATTGATGGGAAATTAAATCTCAAAATATATATTGAAATGTTGTATAAACTCTACTGAAATTTACAGCAAATGGATAAATTTAAAGCATGGAGGAATTTATCCTACTTGAATTGGATAACTTTTTTTTACTTTTCTGGAATACATGATGCCACAGGATGGCTGGCTGTAATACTTAAGTGTGAATAAAATTAAGGCTAATGGAATAATTCCAATTGCCTAATTGGGTCATCTAAGGAAGAGATATTTAATTCTAAGCCGTTCAGCGCAGGTTTTCTCAGTACTAGTTAAGAGAAATATCTACATCTATACTACTTTTATAGGTTGTTAAACCTCCTTCTAAAATATATGACTGTGATAGATCAGATGAATTGTCCTTTAAAAGTATCATTATCCCCTCATTGATTATTCAAACAGCTAAATACCACGCAAGCATTTGAAAAAAGGTATATAAATACCATTTAAAAAAAGCTGTTGGTTTTCAAAAGCTTTGAGTTCAGTGGTAAAGCATGCTTGAGACAATACCAAAGTATTTTGCTTAATGAATGTATCTTTAAGAAACTCTTAAAAAAATGTTAAAGTATCCAGGAGGAGGCTGATGAACATCAACGAAGAGTCTGAAACTACTATTCCCTTAGATTCTCTATATATCACCCATGAATTTGAGTGCATGGGCTCTCTTGTGTTACTTCTGGGATGTCCAGTGTAAAACTTATGTTCTGCCTCCTTGATCCACTTTTGAAATTAATTTTAATGCAATGAATATCACTGGATTTTATTTTCACAATTTTTTACTTTAAAAGCATCAACTTCTTGTCTTTTCATAAACTAAGTAATTCTTCAAAGAGCTTTTCATCACATGACAGACTGTTCTCTGTTTCTGATGGGCACATTCCACTCTTTGGTTGTCCCTTTGAATACTGTATAGCAATAAATGTTTTTAGTTGAAACACTTTCATTTCAAGAAATGGGTTTTTTTCAGCACTTAGAAATGTTAGATGTATTCTCTGCTGAATTAATCTTCCTAAAGGTCTTTTCTAGGTAATAGGACTCCATGATTATACATGCCAAGATCTAAAACATACTTTTTCTGACTTAACAGAAAATGCTACTTGGTTTTCAGGTTGGTTTAGACAAGACGTATCTTATGCACCCCTTGTGTTCAATTATTTTAAAGAATAGTAATTATTCACATCAGGAAGAAGGAGACTGGAAATGCTTAAAAAAATTATTTATGCGAAGGTTTTGAGGTATCCAAGTTCGAAGCTGTAATGAGTTGACCCTGGCTGGGTGCCAGGCACCCACCAAAGTCTGTCACTCCTCTCTGCATCTGGACAGGAGAGAGAATATATAACAGTGGTTCATGAGTTGAGATAAGGACCGGACACTGGACACTCACCAAATACTTTTATGGGCAAAACAGACTCAAATTAGAGATAATCATTGAATTCATTGCTGACAAAGTCAGAGCAGGATAATGAGAAGTAAAATAAAATTTTCAAAACACCTTTCCCCTCACCCCCCTGCCCTTCCCAGCTTTACCTCCTCCCCCAGAGGCCCAATGAGACATGGAATGGGGGTTATGGTCAGTTCATCACCCTTTGTTTCTCCCACTGCTTACGGAGAGGATCTTTCCCCTCTCCACAGTGAAGTCCTTCCCGTAGGAGATAGTTCTCCATGAACTGCTTCAACCTGAGGCCATCCCACGGGCAGCAAGACTTCCCAAACTGCTGAAATGTGCATCACTTCCACAGGGTGCAGTCCTTCAAGGACAGGCTGCTCCCAGGGGGTCACAGCCTTCTCCCAGGCATCCACCTATTCTGGCATGGGTCTCCCCCCTGGGCTGCAGGAGGATCTCTGCTTCCCCTGGCCCTCCATGGGCTGCAGGGGCACAGCTGCCTCACCATGGGCTGCACCACGGGCTGCAGGGGAATCTCAGCTCTGGCACTTGGAGCGCCTCCTGCCCCTCCTTCTGCTCTGACCTTGGTCTCTGCAGAGCTGTTCCTCTCACGTGCTCTCACTCCACTCTTCTTTGGTTACAATTACAGCTGCACAAGAACTATTCTTTTTCTTCCTTTTAAAAATCACAGAGTTCCTGCCCAGGTACTAGCACCATTTCTAATTGGGCCAGCCTTGACCAGCAGCACATCCATCTTTGCTGCTACCAGGGATTGGCACTGCTGGACAAGAAGTTTCTAGCAGCTTGTCACAGACACCATCCTTGCAGCAGCCCCACTACGTAAGCTTGGCCACACAAACCTAATAAGGAGCATAGATTGCCTGGATTCCATGTATAAATATTTTAAAACATAGATCACCCAATAAAATTTTGAGAGTTAGACTAAAACAGCCATATTTACAATATACAGTTCATATGCCCCCAGTTCAGATGCTTTATTGGGATGTTAAATATGATGCATTTAATAAAGATATTAAATCAGCCTAAGTACAGAAGGAGTCCAAGACTTATAATTTTGAAAACTCTGGTTCTATTTCTTAAAAAAGCAAGAATTCTTGAAGTAGATGCCTCTACACTGAAGTATGCCTTTCTGAAGGCGATATAAACTATAGGTACAACATTTTTAAAGGAATAATTTATTTTACTTAATAATGTTCCTTTTCTACATACAATTCTTTCTCTATTGTTTTAGATTTGATAATGTTTTAGACTACAGATAGCATTGGAAGAACAATAAATAAATACAAACTGTGCCTGCGGCTTAGTTTCCTGAATATTACAGCCAATTCTGATTCCATGAAAGGATTTTTATTTATACCAGCAACAGCTGAATTAGGCCATAATATGAGAAAAACTGCTATATGGTATCACTTCGTTTTACACAAGACTGTAATTTTTGTCAACATTTTCAAATTCTTTGACTAAAGGAAATTAATTCACCTGAATAAAAGGCCCTGGGTTTTGATCCTTTATGAATACATTTAAGTGTAATATCCCTAACAGCAAATAATTAGATTAAATATAGTTACATGTGCTTATGAATGGATTTGCATAAAAATGTAAATCTACAAGCAAAGAAAAATTTCCACTTTATTAAACATATTAGATGATTGCTATATCCTTTATAGAAGCACTTTTGTTACTTTGATGTTGCAAAACCCTTGAGAAAACCTTTCAGTTTATGGAACTACTAGTATTTTAAATTATTTTATTGAATCATGGCCTAGATTGAATTCACAATAACTAAGATCATTTAAACCTTTCTGCTTTCCTATTCATTTTTAATTGAAAAATTATTTAGTATTTTTGTTTTAAAGTGCAAATGAATAGAGGGTTATTTCCATATCAATGTCAATATTAATGAAAGAGGACAAATTATTTTCTTTGCATGAAAATCAAATTTTCCAAAAAATATAAGATATAAAACATAAGTCATTAGCTATCCCAGGCTTCACATAAAAAATATTCACAAACCAAATAACGTACAAAAAACAATCTTCAAGTTAAAACAAAGCAAAAGAAAAAAGATAATGAAAACAATAAGAAGAAAAGGGAGAATTCCCAATGTGATTCAATTACACAGAGAAACCATCATTCTGGTGTCACAGGATTAGAATTGTAGAGGAAGATAAGACTTGTTTATTGTATATATGACGATTGACAGCAGAACAATTTATTTTTTGTAACCTGGGAAATTAAAAACTTACCTGCAATTGACTCAGTAAATTGTTGTTGTTATTAAATTATTTTTCCTAAATGTAACCTAATTAATATTGGCATCAGCAGTTTATGTTTGCCACAATTATCTAATTACCATGGGATGTATAGCTCCCCAACCTCACCCACACATCTGTACCTGTGAAAACTGAAGTGTAATGCCAAATGAGCTGAAGTAAAAGGCCTTATCTATAGCCTACATAAACACACACATATCACACATGTAAGTTTATTTGCCATAGCATACCTGTGTGAGGATTCACATGCACACCCTTTGTATGAGTCTTCCATTGAATTAATAGCTGGAAAAATATTTTGTTGTTAAATGCAGCTGTACAGACAAAAGTTTCATCTAAACATATTTTTTTCATACTGTTTCTAGTACTTTTGGTATTATACTGTATCAAAAAAAAGAATTCTGTTTCTTGTTCATAATTGTTTCATGCAGCTGCAACCTGATGACATATCAGAGGATGGCATCTGAGGATTATTTTGTAGATGTGTTTGTGACTGAATTCAACACATTTCTTCCCTCCTAGCTCTGATATACCTACATACATATATTTTTTATAATTTATGTTCATCTTCTTCCCTTGTGAAGATACCTTCCTTTCATTCCCGGGAGAAAAGCATCTTAGACCTTCAGCTCACACTGTCAACTACACGAATGAATGAAGATTTTGCTACAGGTCCCAGGGTTCTGATAAAGAGGATTTCTTGTTATTGACAGTGGTTTTCCTCTTTTGGTACACTGCTGCTGGAAGCTTTTACTTGGTAAATTCCCAAAACTGGAAGAGTGGGGGAAATACAATCAGGGAATATACTATTATTTTGAATTTATAATTTTTCCTCTTAGCAAAAAACATTTTCCCGTAACTTTTTATTTCCACTGATATCCTCTATTGTTCTGTCAACCACTCAATAGGTATACTAACAAAACTCACATCTGTAGCAGCTTTATTATTCTTGCTGGCTTTCTGCAAGAGAAATGCTACCACCAATTTCAAGCTTTCAAAATCAGCTAAAACAAAGAATTCAGAGATCATTACTGCAATACCAAACTCTGAGACCAGCTCCTCATTTTTATTACTGAATACTAACCAAGAGAAACTACAGACCTCAACAGAAGCAGCTTACTCTGTAAAATGAGTAGTAGCTTCCCAGCTGAGGAACAGAGCAGAGCCCACGCAGATGCAATAGAATATTTCCCTTATGTTGTCAGACATAAGAAATTCAGAGTTCTTCCTAGAACTCAGATTGTGATAGATAACTTTCATGAATCCTTAATCTGTGGCTAAATGGAGATTGCAAAGAGTATAAAATTGCATATCAGAAACCGAAAATACTGACAGAAAAGTCATCTGTAAATTGAGTTTCAGAGTCACAGTAGGAAGGAATTAATCAGTGGTGACCCTTTTGAGTTATGGGCTACAAACTAGAGGGCTGTCTTAACACAATCAAAGCCTTTTACAGGATGAGTCCAACTCCAGGTGCCTCTGAAAATTTGTGTCAGCTTGTAAATGGATGAGTCTAGTCAATACAGTCAGCATATTCCACCTTTCAGCCACCAGATCAGGACTGGTTGCCCAGACATATGACCAAGCACCAGCTGAGATATTGCATGGGTCATAGATATCTTGGAACGGCAGCTGATGGTCAGGTAGGACATCCCAGTACGTTTCAAGTGACTTCAAATGCCACACTCTCAAGGATTGATTCAGGTATTCGAGGAGTATTTTTTTGGTGAAGTAAATTGCTTCTCATGTTATATGGACTCTACTGAAATGTGTGAGGATTGCAATGAGGTTTAGACATCACAAAGAATTTCAGACAATCGGAAATATAAATGTGGGTAATTAAATCTTGAACTGAATTAAAACTGGATGTGATTCACCTGCCTAAAAAATAGCCTTGCAGTGTCATTTCAGTATCGTGTCTAGCTTCCTGTTGCCAATTCAGAGAAATTTATCTGATTAAGATCTGTGTCACATCTCTTATTGCCTCATGGCTCTTAGACACCTTTCAGTGTATTGAAGGATACTAGACATTTAGGAAACAGGTGCCATCATATCTCTATATCTTTAACTTCTTATGTGAAGAAAAAAGAAAAAGAAAATAAAAGGGAAGTAGTTATAGGTTACTTCAGAGTAACCACTGGTAACAAACATATAAATAAGAAATATAAAATAGTGTCAACTGATAATAGTTTGAGTACCACTATGTTAATCATCCTAGTAATTCCAGGAGGTGCTCTGGGATTTGCAAAGTTCCTGATGTGCTACTTGCTCTCAGATAAAAGATGTTGCACTGCAATCATAATATTTAAATAGTTTATAAAATTTTTTAAACCCTACAGAATAAACAAATCTGATATTAAAAATATAGTTCCTTTTAAGCTTCTTAAGTGTAGCTAGTAACAATGAAAAACCTTATATTGTTAGTATAGATCTAGATACATTATTTTATTTAGAATTTCACTGTTCAGTGAGTTTTGTGTTTACAGTTCTTTCAAACTGTATTAGAATTACAATTAGTGCTGTATTAAAGCACAAATTAAAGGCAGCCTTACAATGTCCTAAAAAGTAGAGACACTACTGTTAGTAGATAAATTATGCATGTTCATTTATACTCTGCATTGGTTGATTTGCCAAAAGCTAGTTAAAATGCTTTAAAGCCATTATGCTGTTTTAGGCAGATTTTGTGATTTCATAAAATGTCATTTATTTAGTGAGAACCATGCTTGTTTGAAAATTCATTTCACAAAGCAACAAGGACACAGTTTCTGCATGCAAATGAATCTCTCAAGAAATATACCTCAAACTAGTTTGACCTATAGTGAACAACAGACAATGTTTTACCTCGACCTACAATCAAAGTTATTGTAACAAGGCAAATTCCAATGATGAATTCAATATGGCTTACGGAAAAAAAAAATAAAGCAAACAAAAAAGGACATTTATTTATCTTTACCTAGAAGCCTGTATGTTCCAGACAATAAAAAATTCAATTATTCTGTGAAACACTTCTTACTCTCAAAAAAAGAAAAAAATAAAGGGGAAAAAAAGAAAAAAAAGAAAAAAAATAGAAAAAAAAGGAAAAAAAAGGAAANAAAAGAAAAAAAAGAGAAAAAAAAGGAAAAAAAAGGAAAAAAAAAAAAAAAAAAAAAAAAAAAAAAAAGGAAAAACCAAACCAAACCCTGAGTCAGGTAAAAAGGAAAAAAAAAACACCAAAAACAAACAAACAAACAAACAAACAAAACCTCAAAGCATCCACATTCACCCAACAAATTGTAACTTATGTTTTCAGGAAGAAGTTTTATGTGATCATAGTTTCCCTCATGTACTATTTTAATCTTAAGAGGATTGCAACAACAATAACTAATTAATCTTCTAAACAGTCTTAGGAATTAGAAATTGTTTTCTCCATTCCACTTGTACAGAAAGAAGACTTGTAATCAAGTAGCTTAATTTGCTGAAACTGCAGCAAGTTACACAAGGATTAATTTGGCCAGAAAAGATGAAGAGCCAGACTGTCAAATGGTTGCAGGAACTGACATACAAGACTACAGTATGTAAGAAATAAGTATGTAGTTCTGAAAGGGCATTTCAAAATACAGAAAAAGAAACCTGTAGAGAAAAGTTGGAATGAGATTCACAAAACTCAGAAGGTAAAGTGAGAACATGCAAATTGCAAATAGTAACCAAGCAGACAGGACAAAGGAAATGTCTGACATTGACTGCCTGAACTCTATCCCTGCAAGGAGCAGCTGCCTCATCTTTGAAAACAGCCTCTGGGTTACAGAATGTATCTGGGAAGTAGAAACCTAAGTAAATCTTAATCTGAAGAGATTTGGACTAGAGCACTGTGCTCTAATGTAAGCCTAAATAAGAATAAAATTTAGTTCTTTCATCTTAGTTGATATTCTGCAACCAGAAATGCAATCAGAAGTGCCAAATTCATAGGAGTTGAAATTGAATAATAATAGACATTCTGATAATGCAGTCCACCAATGAGGAAAATTTTTTGTTTCGATGTCAGGTTAGCTTAGATAGCTCCTACAAATTTGAAATTGTGGCGCTTGAAATGGTCTACTTCAAGAGTTCTGATTAGAAGGTTTATGTGTACAAGTAGACTGAAGAAAAAAATTATCACTCTTATGTATCTAATTGTCAGATTACTAAATTGCCTTTGGCTAAAATAGTTGTTCAGTACCTGACACACAGGATGACATTTAGTTACAAATTAAAAAAAAACTTATTTTAAAAGTCTACATCTAAATGCCTATACCTGGGCCAAATATCCAGGTCTAAGGAATAATAGATGTTTAGTTAACAAAAACCTCCCCAAAATCAGCTCACCCTTAAATCAACCTCTATAGTTTCATTCAGCTCCTGAAAGGCATCTATTCCCAAATAGAACTTAGTAAGACATATAAGGCGTTAATACACTTCTAGTCGGAGTGACACAGAGCCTGTGTGAGAATATAGAAGAGCAAGATAGCTGGGAGACCAAAGGTCACTTCAAACATTATTAGTATGCCCACATAATCCAGTATCTGGTGATTAGTCAGAATTATCTTTTTGTTTTTTCTTTGAAATTTTATAGCTATTGACTACGTTGATTAGATTTTGCTGTGTGTAACAGAAGCTTAGTCACCTAGAGTGACATCAAAACCTGTTAGCAAATATTTATTTTTGGGTAATAAAAATCCACCCTAATGGACACATTCACTTAAAAACTATAAGTGTTGGAGGAAATTTTGGGGAAAACGTACTTAACAACAAGGCATGATTTCTATGAATGGAGTTTGGCACCTATAACTCCTTACAGATCCAAACATTAGCTTTACCAAAAGACCAGTAGCAAGTTGTTGCTGGGAAAAACTGCTGAGCAGTTCAGTTTAAACTCACTTTATGGAGTTTAAATCCAATCAGGATTGATTCATCCATTTATTAATGGCATTTAATTAACTGGCAGTCAATGACCTACATATTGAGAACACATATCAGTAATACAGCAGAAAATCAGCAATGCACACAGTTACAAAATGCTAATAAAGATCTATTTTTTTTGCTAAGCTAATTTATATATCTAATCTCAGAAGATCACAGTCACACACATGCTATTTATATGCAATCCGAAGCAGTGTGGCTTTCACATACCCACATCCCAGGGTGTGGGTGCAGGCTTCCCAAGCACAAACTCTCCCGTGGAGATGTGGGTGCTCCAGCTGAGCATGTATGCTTGCCACTGCCCATGCCCAGCTAAAGGAAAAGACACGGGCAGAAGCAATGTGCAGCCCCACCTGGATCCTGGAAAGTTGTGCACCCATGCTGCTCTTGCACTCTGGTCACTGACTGGGTGAAGGCTGCTCCTCAGTCCACCTGGGAGGTGCTGGGCCCAGCCCAGGCAGAAATTCAGGTACCTAGCAGTGTCCAGTCAGGGTCACTGCTCCTAATCCCACTTCAAGGCTTCTTTCCCATGTTTTAAAAAATTTCAAGCTTGCTCTCAGTTTCACTTATTTTTAGCGTACCCTGTAATTCCCTGGTTTGACCTTGACTGCCTGCCAAGCTCCCAGCCAGCCTTCCTCTCCATCATCAGCAGAACAAGGGGATAAAATAGGGTGGGAAAACTCTTGGACTGAGATAAAACAGGGAGATAATTTACCATGTTACAGTAATGAACACAACGGACTGATTTTGGGAAAGAATTAAAATAGACTTAGGTGTTGAGAAGCAAAGATAAAATTAAAACGATACCTTCTTCCATCCTCCTTTTCTCAAGGCTCAAATTAACTCCTCCATTCCTGACTCCTCATTCTTCCCTACTCCCCAGGCAGTGCAGGGGGATGGGGGTATGAGGGAGTTAATATTAGGCCATAAATTTGTCTCTTCCTTGTCTCTTTTTCGTCCTGTTTAATCACGGGCTGTGCATGGGCTTCAGTTTCCTTCTCAGGGGTCAGGTCCTCAGTGTGCTACATTGCAGATACCTGCTCAGGCACCTGGAGCACCTTTTCCCCCTCTCCTTTCTCTTGGTGTTCACAGCTGTGTTCTGTAAATTTTCAGGTTTTGTTTTTTGTTTTTTTTTCTCAACCACTTTTTCCTCTCTGGTGTTTCGTGTGGTGTTTTAAGCACCATGAATGCTTGGACACAAAAAACACAGGAAACAGACACAAAAGCTGGTGGCCACTTCCATGTTAAACATGACCATTTGAGGTGATCAGGGTGGTTTTCTCACTCAAAGACAAGAGGTTTGGGGCAAACACCCTCCAGTATATTTGATGTGCACACACTATTTAAACTCACAACTGGTATTGTCATCCATGACATTTTTTGAGGGTGGACCATGCAGGCACTCTCACATTAACTCAGAGACAAAAATAATGATAGAATGCAAGAAGGCTCATTCTTTGCCATTTGGTATCACTAAACTTGTATAATTTAATTTGTGTTGCTGGGGTGGTAATTATACCTATATCCTACTTCCTATTGTTGCACTGCAAGGACAGACTGCAAATTAAGAACGCGTTTTAATATTTCCCCAGCATCTGTGAGTAAATACAATGGAAACTCAAACTCAGGTCATTTCAATTAGAAATGACAATGGATGCACAGCAGACACAAGATGAAAAAATTTTAATGTACTGTGATTTAAAAATACATCATCTAACATATAGAGTTAGAACAAGAAAAGTAAAAAGTACAGAAATTCACACTTATAAGTTCAGTGAATCACAGAAAAAGTTTATCCCTCAAATTAAACCTATAAAACAAGGAATTCTAATTCTATCTCTAAGCAAAATCATATTGCCCATCTGTTTCTTACTTATTTTCCCTAATTTTAAAAATTCTCCTCTTGAAAACAATCAGGTAATTTCAACCAATTAGTCATTTTGATTTCTTATAAAAACTGATCTGGAAAGGACCTTGAGAAGGCTTATGTTTTATCCCTCTAACCCGAAGAAATGTAATTCCTGACTTATACTTGTTTAATAAGTTTTTAAAGACCCATCCACTGATGGATGCCACAGTATTCCTCCAAGCAGTGTATGCCAGCACTTAATTATCATGACTGTTGTGATTTTTTTCTGAATGTCTAACTGGAAACAGTCTCGCTGAATTTAATTTTCAGCACTGCTCCATAGACTCATAGAATGGTTTGGATTGGAAGGAACTGTAAAGATCATCTAGTTCTATCCATCTTACCATGGGCAGGGATGCCAACCACTGCATCAGGTTGCTCAAAGTCACATCCATCCTGGGATGGGTCATCCACAACTTCTCTAGACAACCTGTTCATTCCCTTGTCTCCCTCACAGCAAAGATTTTTTACTAATATCGCATCTAAACCTACCCTCTTTCAGTCTGAATCCATTCCCCCTCGCCCTGTCACTACACACTCTTGTAAAAAGTGCCGTCTCTCCTTTCTGTATGCTCCCTTCAGGTACTGAAAGGCTGCAATTAGGTCACTCTGGAACCTTCTCTCCTCCAGGCTGAACAATCACAGCTCTGTCATCCTTTCCTCATAGGAGAGGTGTTCCATCCCTTTAATATCTTCTTGAGCCCTCCATTGCACTGGTTCCAAGATATCCATGTCCTTGCTATGTTGGGGTCTGCAGAGCTGAACAGAGTACTCTACTGTAAACATGGTAAACAAGTTGTCCTCTGCTTTGCACCAGTCATTTATGTTGTGAAGACAACCACATGCTCTGACTGTGAAGGTCTTTAGACTAAAATCCTATAGCTATTTCAGTCATGGACCTGCATGCTGACCATTTCAATGTTTTATAATAGGTTCACTTTAGTAATGCAAGACCACAGATGCTCAGGATAACTTCCAATCATTTTATAGAGAAACCTATTAAGCCAGCTTTCCCTGTCTTTGTCTTTATGCGAACAAATATTCCAAACTCTACAACACTATTTAAATTTATCTATCTTTACAAACATCCCTTCAATTTTTAAAAACTGTTTTGAATTCCAGTCGTGTATTTCTATATGAAGTCAGTCCACCCCAACATTGACAGGTCAGAGACTAATTCTACATTTTATGACTAAATGTATATGTATGATATTTTAATCTTTCAAGCAAGGAAAGAAAACAGAATCTTTTACAACTCTACCTCAGAATATGTCAGAAAGTATTAATTTGCCAAAATCAAATACTTACTATCACAGTAGACTAAAATTTTAGTGATGCTACTCTATTAATTCCAAATCATGTGAGTTGAAGAGATGACAAATGAGTTACAGTATTTAACAGGAATAGAAAGCCCATGAAAAATATATAAATGTAATACTAAAGTGATAACCACTGACTATGCAGTTCTTTTTACCAATAAGGTTGTTTTAGTTTACTAAAATTTTTACTTTGAAAAAGAACCGAAAGAAGAAGAGTATGGCAAACTCTTTTTTCCAAAACCAAAAAAAGCCCAAACCCTATCAATTATACCAGAGAGGTTTCAGCTGTAGTTTCTCTGTAACTATGCATTTTTAGTTGATATAATACAGTTCTAAGTCTTCTGTATCCAGTAGAACCTAACTTGTATTAGTTATGAAAGCAATTAGTTGTACTCCTGGAACAACTCATTAAACTTTTTTTTTCTTTTTTTCCTTTTTTTTTCAAACCATAGAGTTGAATGCTGTACCACTGGGACAATTAAGCCATTGGTGAATTGTATGTGCTTATCTTGTTGTACAGACAGATATAGCAGGCCATTCTCTCATTTTTCTTTTCTGTCCATGCAATTACTTCCTACATCTGGTTAAGCAATGACTTGATTAACTTAATTAACTGAAACTTTTTAAGCCCTCAATACTTTCTGTATAACAGATATGGCATAATATATTTGTTCTGTTATTCTTACATTCATTTAAATTAAATGTGTTTATTCTTTTTCTAACTTTGCATAAGTCTTACTAGTACTCATTCATGTGCCACTTATCCTTACTAGTATCCACATGCCACACAGACACAGGTTTGTTGACTTACAATTTAAAAAAGTGGTTTAAGTGTGTTACCATTGTATCAGATAACATACGAGTTTAGTTTGCACACGGCAAATCAGAAAACACTTTAAAAAACCGCATCAGATAAGCTTATAATACTTACAGTTGCACTTAATTATCACTTGGTATAAAGAGATGATAACATTTTCATGTTTATTTCTCCTGGCTGCATATCGGTTCCAGGAATGGAAGACAGTTACATTAGGATGCTAATGGTATTCTTGACATGGAGATCTTTGAATTGAGTGCATTTTAATGGTAGAGAACAGTCAGTTCTTCCCATAATGTTGTAAATACTAGAGGGAATTCATCATGTCCTATAGTCTCAGCCTACAATCCTTGCCTAGGAAGATCAAATATGTGTAAAGTTGTTCAGAGACACCTACACTAGTAAGACAATCAGTCTCACCTCAGGCTTAGACATTATCTGTTTGTGTAGACATATAGAACATGTATACACGTGATGGTAATATTTTATTTTATCCTATATAGCCACAAACCTTTGTCACGTAAATTTGATAGTCCTTTTAATCTGTAAAAATTGATCCAGTAATGGGCAAAACTCCAAAACCTAAATTAGAATCACAACAGTTGGTGTATGCTTTCTGCTACCCCAAAAAGGAAAAGGTTTAGGTCCTACCTTATGTTAAAGTTTTCATCAATGACATAGTGGGATTGAGTGCACTCTCAGAAAATTTGCAGAAGACATCAAGTTGTATGACATGGTAAAGGGGAGTGACATCATCCTGAAGGACTTTGGCAAGCTTGCAAGGAGAGTCTGTGGAAACCTCATGAAGTTCAACAAAGGCAAGTGGAAGGTCTTGCATGTTGAGTCTATGTAATCCCAATCACAAATTCAGGCTGGGCAGAGAATGGATTGAGAGTAGCCCTGAGAAGAAGGACTTGGGATGTGGGTTGACAAGAAGCAAAATATGACTTGTCACTGTCAGTTGGCAATTCAGAAAGTTATTCACAACCTGGGCTTCATCAAAAGATGTACGGCCAGCAGGTCAGGGAGGGTGGTTCTACCGTTCCACTCTGCTCTGGTGAGACCCCACTTGGAGAATTGTGTCCAGCTCTGGAATCCTTAACACCGGAAGGACAAGGACCAATTGGAGTGGGTCTAGAGAAGAGCCACAAAAATGATCAGAGGGCTGGAACACCTCTCCTACAAGGAAAGTCTGAGAGAGTTGGAGTTGTTCAGACTGGAGAAGAGAAGACTGGAGACATCTCATTGCAGTGTTTCTCTACTTCAAGGGGTAGAGGTCTTTCCCCATAAAAAAGATGGGGACAAACTATTTAGTAAGACCTGTTACGATATAAGACTATTACCACTTGATTTAGTGTGGGGTTCCCCAGAAGCTACGCTGTGTACATCTGCTCCACCGTCATCTTCCATGGGCTTCAGAAGTCTAGGACTACTGATAGAGCTTATACAGGTACTAGATTAATTATTTTTTATTACTGGCGTAATGCTGCATGATCCAACACACTGATGGTGGTCTTAGGTTAGTAACTCTCGTGGCAGCTGGGGCAAAACTAACTTGGCTTAATGCAAGACCTCTCATGTGTCCATGAATTACAAGGTGCAGCTAATATAAGTTTATTCTCTTCCTACTAACCTTATCTGATTACGAATTACCTTTCTTTAGGAAATCTATTTCATGCATAATTTTTTTGACTTCAAACAAACTTTTCAGATCTTTTCAGAGGTTTATACACAGATACAGAGTGACCAGAGGAGTTTTCCAAGGCCTGTTAATAGGACAAATAGGTCACACTCCACAAGTTTCACATAGTACAGTTTTTCCTACTATGCACACAGGACTATATCTGTGTTTCTTGTTAGAGGTTTTCCAGGAGTTTCCCATTCATTTCAATGAGCTGGCACTAGAAGCAGGGGCAGACTCCTATGGGCTGTCCATTCAAGTGCTGAAGGAAAAGGAAAACAGATTTTGCTGTCCACTATTCGTTTCCCTTTTTAAAAGCATTTAATTAGTGTTTTGTACCACAGTGGTTCACTCAATATGAGGAAAATATCTCCAAAGAATATTAAACCTCTTGAGTTAATGCTTTGCAAGGCAGATGTTCCATAAAATTCTTATATAGACAGCTTTGTATGTGGTTGCATTGAAATAATTATCTCAGATTGCAACCAAATTATCAGATGATCCAAACAATACTCATAACCATAATGTATTTTATTCAATATTTATTATCCTACTAGTTTAACTTTAAAAGCAAGTATTTTCTACAACCACCTATAATTTTTATCAGAATTACATTTAATTGTGCTAAAGGAGAGGTTTTCCTAGAGTACTTCTACTTCTAAAAATGTTTCATTTTTTGTTTAGGTAATTTATGTTTTTTCCCCTTAACAATTGTGTCATGAAATTTGCCCAGTGCATTCAGAGAGACTTAACTATGCTTTTATATCTATACACTCAAACAAATATATCACTAGGTCAGATGTAAAGTACTAATGATTTTACGTGAGGCTTCAAGAGACCTACAGGGTATGAAATAGAATATCGCAATAAAATATTCTCTTTTCAGCAGCTACTAAAAAGTTTGCCATTATCACAGAATCACAGAACAAACTAGGTTGGAAACGATCTTTGAGATCATCAAGTCCATTATGAAGGCCTATATGAAAATTCACAGCTATGCAGGTAATATAGCCACACCTTTAGTTTTAATACAACAAAAAAAAATTCACACTGGTTCAAAGATAAATAAAAGGGACAAAAATGCAACAGAGTTTGCACACAAGGAGCATAATTTCATTTTCAACAAGCACAGTTCCAGTCAGATTTCTACCAGAAAACTTGGGAATCTAGCCCAAGAACAAAAGGGGTGGAATGCCCTGGGTCCTTTCAGCCAGCACCTGCGCATGTTATCCATATCACATCATCAAAAAACCCTCAGCTAATCTTTTTCTATTGGTGAGTCAGAAAAGCTGTTTAAAATTCTTCTTATGAATAGGAAAACCCTTGGAGACTTATTTTACCTAAACATATGCAAATTTCTGTCATGTTTAGAGATTGAGTTACTTTGCAAAGTGGAATTCCTACAGGTAAATATATCCTTCTCTAAACAGCACTGTTTTGCTGCTGTAGTGTCCTTAGACAAGTATTTCTTAAGTACAGACGTTTAGAAAAGAGTCAGATGACTGCTCAGAATTCCACAGAGGAGAGTAGTGACCAGTTTCATCATAAATAGTGCATCACTGGCAATTGCCCAAGATAAAGGTATGAGATATAAGTATGTATCGCTGCCAAGAAAAGCACAATGAGACAGGAACATTTCACAGCTTTTGTTTTGTTTTGACTATGTGTTTGGGAAATGAAAATGAGAAAGTTAAGAAAAAAAGATAAAAAAGGAAGAGAAACAGAATAGTGAGGAGTTCAAATACAGATTTGACGCTGAATAACATTGAGGTGCGTAGACCTAGGAAACAGATTTGGGATGTCCAGATTCCAGCCAGGACAGGGTTAATTTCTGCTGTAGCTGTGTGGGGACAGAGCTATGACACAGAGGTTATTTTATAATCTCACATCGTTGTCAGGGATAAGGGAAAGGGCTCTCTTCTGGGGAGAAGGGTTTTATTCTGGTTGAGAAATTGTGATGGAGGGAGCCTTCTGGTATTGTCTGCTATTCAGGGGTGGGGGGAGGGCAGGATGCACACATGAATTGGTTCTGACTTATATCCTCTGTCATTGGTATTGTTGCTGTTACTGTTCATTTTATCTCATTGTGGTTTCCAGGAAATTGTTCTTAACTCATGATCTTTGCCTTTTGTGCTTTCAATCGTAGTGGGGAAGAGGAGCCATGTGTAGTTTTAGTGGGAGCACTAAATTGGAAAATACCATTTTTAAACTATGACAGGGGATTATGAAACTGTTCCTCTTAATATATTGAAACATGAACTATAGGGGTTTTTTTAAGAACAATGCAGAATACTGAAGATTTAAGTAGGTGCATTCATACCTCAAAAGCACAGACCAGAACACGAAGTCATCTTGTGGAAGAATTCTTTCAGCTAATTAAGAAATATGACTTGATAAAACTAATCAGAAACCAGTGGGTTTAAATTCATGACCCAAAACATGCACAATTCGTTCTCTTACTACCCGTCTATACCAAACACAGTGTTAGGTGCAAATTAGCGCTGACAATATCAGATACCCATCGACTAGGAAGATTGGATAAGTAGAATTTACTGGAGCAAAACTGAGGTACTTGTGCCTAGGTGCTTAAACTCTGGTAGAATGATTCCCACTCCAAAAAAAAGAGACAGTAAACTGTAGTAAGATTAACTGTAAATAATGCAAATAAATACTCACAGAAATTACTAATATAATTTATCAATTCTTACGTATCTATGAAAAAATATACTTCAGTTTCTCTGTTGAGATACAATGTTATTGTTTACTGTGCTTTTTAACTAAATCAAATGCAGTAGTGGTCTGTCCATGTCCCCAAATAAATGCAATGAAAGCAAGTTCACAATATGCTTTTTAGCCACAGTAATTTATGTCATGGTCATTGATTTCAATTTACCCTTCAGTAAAAACTACCAAGACTAAATCGCCAGGTTGTTACTGGAGAATTGTCTTATTAAAATCACATTATGCCAGCTAAAAAAATATTCATTCTTGCTATACACTTACATTCTAACTGCACCATTTTTGCACAGTTTTTAAGTGGAATGAAATCTGGTAATTATAGATAATCCATTGATTTAATGTGCAATGCAAATTTCTGCAATTTAAAAACAAAGTTTATTTTTCTGAGAAGCTGGAAGATAGATTATTTTTAGATTTTCAGCTTCAGATGCTGAAGCCTGAAATTTGATGCAGCTTTAGAGTTTGTAACCTAGTATCCTTATTTGCACATTGATCATATATTTCAAATACTTTGAGTGAAACGAAGTATCTAACACAACAACAGCTCTCCAATGCATGAAATAATCATATAGTTACACCCAAAGGCGAATCAGTACCAGAGGCAATGTATAACAAAAATCAGGAACAAAATTCAACTCAGTGCATCACAGAACTTGCAAAATTTTCAATTCCATATGAACAGCTCCTTTGTCAACAAACTAGATAATATTATATAGCAATGCAAAATTTTGTAAGGTATGGTACTACTATTTCCAGTTTTAGCGGCATGGCTGGATATACAAACCATAAATATTAAATAGAAATAAGATACCAGTACTGACTGTCTGTATGACATATCTCTGTGAGTCTCTTGCTAGAATATTAGGCTTCTTCCTAGTGTCCTTATTTTTTAATAGAAGTTAAAAAATTGGAAACAGATCTGTGAGCAATAAAAAAAAATTAAGATTTCTACTATTAGTTTTGCCAAGAGATGTAGGCAATTGCAATCTTCTAAGACCATCTTTTCCTGCCGAACATGTTTTTCTTGGCATAAAAGGCCATACTATAGCCAAATACTTTTGTTCCAGTTTAAAAAGTAATTCTGAACTGGAAATAAGCAAATTTTAAACAGCTATTTAAAATTATTCAGGAGGTCATGCAAGGTTATCGTTACAGCTTTCTCTGACAGTAAAATTTGCCACCCAGCGTATGAATTAGCAGAAGACATATGTAGAAAAATTAAACTGAAGTTCAGTTTTCAGCTGCTTTCACAGGCTTCAGGAAGATAAATTACTCCATATACTCAGGGCTAAGCTTATATAACTAACATGTCCTAGGTGATAAGAATGGTATATTCACACAACCTGGTAAATGAACCTGCTTTGCATCAATGTAAGAATAGAGGCTTTTAATTTTGTCTTGGTCATTTAAAAGCATGATTAGTTAGAGTAACAGCTAAAACTCTCAAATAGGCCTTCCTTGTTAACCAAAGGCAGGAGTAGTTATTCAGTAAAACTGTTTATCACCTATATTACCTATAACTGTAAAATAACAATAATTCTGTGCTACTTTGGATGAATTTTTAGAAGACTGTGAATGTAAAGTTGGTATTACATGACTTCTAAATGTTGATGAATTATGCCTATGATCACAGTAAGGAACCTGATTTATTTGGAGAATCTGAATTAAATTTTCAACATTACATTTGATACCTGCTCAATATTTTATATTATCATTTGTAGACTATTGCCAGACTTCAGTCATCCTTATCTTGTACAGACTGTAAACAGCTCATTCAGATTTTCATTGCACCAGATCACTGCAGAAACCTACTTCTGTGTCTGTGAGCATACATAAACTCAATTTTCTTGTGCTTTTACTAGAAGGGTGTTACTAACACATTGTACCAGGATGCAATATTATTTACCATCCTTCCACTTTTTTGAATGGGGGCACAAATTTTAAGTTCTCAGACAAAATTTAAAATAATTGTGTAAAAGAGCTACAACATAACTACTATAAGTAACAACCATCATCTTTCCCACTAGGTTGCTTCTTGGGTGAGAACATGGCTTCTCTAGATCTTTTTAGTAGACTGGGGCAAGATTGGCCTCTTGGTAGTCACAATTACTGTTCTGCTGCATAAACTTGGGTATGCATTTGAATATGTCTTGAAAACTCTAGTTATAAAACTCTCACAGGCTATTTAGAGAATTAAATTTATATAAAAAAAATCCTTTTATATCTGTTCTTCCATCAGTTTGGAGGATATTATATTCAAGAGCAGACACACAGGTTTTTTGTACAGATTAGCCACACCATCTGCTTATATTTAACAGAAGATCACATTTTTATGTTTATAATTCATATTTTTCTGATGCTAGTATTTTTTAATTAATCATCTATATTACTCTTTAGTGGCAGACATCTTATAGGCCAGACAATTTTCAGATTCTCTTTACAGTATATCATCTTAAAAAAGACCATATTAATAGACAAATGGTCATAGTCTCTTCTGTCATATGATAAGCCTCAAAATGCATGGTTCAATTCCTTAAGCATTTGGCAGTAGCAAGGTAACTACCACCTCATCTTCTAACTCACAGGGTACAACAAGGGACTTACCTGATATAGCAAATATTCAAAAATGCTAACTAAATGGAAAAATCATAATGAAAGAACCCTATTCCTGCACTATTCAGAGAATTAACCTAAATTTCACTAAATACCTTAGGAACAACAGACTTACATATGGCTAAGAAACACTCTTAGGATACATTTAACCTAGTTATTGATATTGAAAGCTGAATTAAAAAGAAATCTAATATAGTTTAAAGACATTTTAATAGGTACTAAATAGGCAGAGAGTACAAATACTGCCCTGGTTTAAAAGACATGTGGATTTATTGTATTAACTGGAGTTCTCTATGACATATACTATAATATTGTCCATAATTATGAGTTTTAGTAAATTTATGCCTGAAGTTACTGGCCTTGAACTTAATGTGTTGGTCACAGTAAGTAAAGTGCATGCTAAATTAGAAAAGGAGTTAGAATTTTGAGCTGGGCCCCACAGAGGGACTGCTATAGTTTCACGGAGTTTTGTTCAGGTGTTTTTATCTTCCTCTGAGCTTACAAAAAGTATAGAACTTAGGTGCAAAATTTAGAGTTAATGACAACAATAGTGACAACAATTTTCATGATGGAAGGTGTCAGCATCTGAAATATGATTTGTATCCGCTTCTGCTAAGACACAGTTTTTTGGAATCACAGACTCATTTAGGTTGGAAAAGACCTCCAAGATCATTGAGTCCAACCATTGATCATCTATAATAATGCACTCCCACACCCGAGCAGGTGTTTCCAAATGAGGAAAAGGGGTTCCCGTTTCACCCCTGACTTTTAAAAAGAAGCCCCAAAACTTCCTGTTCTTCCCGTATCATAATTGGCCCAATATCAGCACAGAGACACTGACTGGGCCTTGGAAAAGTTCCTCAAAACCTGTTGCAAATTTCATTGGGCAAGGTGCCAAAATGCCCACCTGGACCATCAAGTACTTAAAAAGACTGCACAGGACAGCTCAATTGCTTTTTGGACTGCCCTAGCAGTGTAAGAGTGTTCTCTGCACTGTGTTCAACTTATATTTCTTTCCTTTGAGAGTGTTTGTTATTTTTGTCATTTTTAAACCCTTTTCTTTTAAAAGCATGTCCAGAGAAGTTATCTCACTATTAAGCCACTCTGGGAGGTTGCAGGTCAACCCTCAGATTTGATTCATCTTCACGTAGCTTATTACACTCTGGCCACCTGTAAGACTGTATCAATCATCTCTTTGACAAAGAGACCATACCACTAAGTGCCACCTCTGGTTATTTCTTGAACACCTCCAGGAGTGGTGACTTCACCACCTTCCCTGTCCCAATTCTTAGCAATCCTTTCCACAAATAAATTCTTCCTGATGTCCAACCTGAACCTCTTCTGGTGCATCTTGAGGCCATATCCTCTTGTCCTGTCGCTGACTGCCTGGGAGAAAAGGCCAGCTCTCACCTTGCTACACTCTCCTTTCAGGTAGTTATAGAGATTGATAAGGACCCCCTGAGCCCCTTTTCCCTCAGACTAAACAACCCCAGCCACTTCTCATAGGACTTACTCTCTGACCCTTCACCAGCTCCACTGCCCTTCCACGGGCTCCCTCCAGCCCCTCAATGTCCTTCTTGTATCGAGGAGCCCAGAACAGAACACAGGATTTGAGGTGTGGCCTCACCAATGCCCGGTACACGGGGACAATCCCTGCCCTGCTCCTGCTGGCCACGCTGTCGCTGACACAGGCCAGGATGTCACTGCCCTCCTTGGCCACCTGGGCACACGCTGGTCATGTTCAGCTGCTGTTGACCAGCAACCCCAGGTCCTTTTCTGCTGGACAGTTTTCCAGACACTTTGCCCTCAGCCCCTAGCACTGCATGGGGTTTTTGGGACCCAAGTGGGCAAAGCACCAGTTTAACATGTATAAAAATACTGGGAACCTTTACCTGAAAAATAAGAACTACTGGGTACTATTGAATATAATGTTGATTTCTTTCTCAACAACAGTTTATCTCACTTGATGAACTGGTTTAAAGTTTTAATCAATAGCTGACAAATTTTAGTTTGCTTCCTCTTGGCAAAAAGCTACTAATACCAAAACAACAGGATTTTTCAAGAAAGGATTTTAAAAAATATATAACCTGATATAACTCTTGATACTATTTTGGCCTATCTTGATTAAACTAATGTAAGACTTAAGCATTCAAATTAATGAAAACTAGATTAGGTTAAGTATAGAGGCAGTGAATTTAAGATTAAAGTTTTATAAATTCAGGTATTGCTGTGTCTGCTAAATCTGACAAATGTGCATACAAGTTTGTTATTCAGTTTTTAATCTCTGACATTTACTTTTACAACATATTGGAAAAGAATTTACGGAACAGCCTTTAGGTCCAGCACTATCATACACATCCACAATAAATAAGACTCATTCTGGCTTAATTTCGACTATTTTCTAGGTTGAGACTTACGAGTATTTTTTTAAATAAACATTTCTAGCAGAAAAAAAAAAAAAAAAAAAAAAAAAA
>WBMY01002656.1:265503-306635 GCA_013397315.1 Donacobius atricapilla
AAAAAAAAAAAAAAAAAAAAAGAGAAAATTACCACTGGATAAGATTCAATCCACAATTGTAAATTTATGTATTTCCATCAAGGAACATTCAGAGATGTAAATTTGAAATCTTTTTTTCAAATACCATTTAAAAATGCATTAGCCCAACAGTATAAAGGTATGAGAGCTTACTTTCTGCTAATGTAGAAACAGAGTCCAGAATATTTCAGAACTATTCAGGTATTGATTCCAAGATAAATTTTTCATTCCAGATATGAAAGGTTGATATATTTTGATAAATACAAGAAATTTAATTTGCTTAACAAATACAAAAATCTGAGAAATCTGATTATTTTATAAATAAGTTGATTTGGATGGACTTCCACTTTAAAATTAGAGAGAAAGACCTTGTTCTCCATTTTTAAGTGACTGTTCTATTTGCCTAAACATAACTTTTTTTTTTTTTTTCATTTACTACCTCTTCCATTTCTTTCCCTCTTCTCATTTTCCACTTCTCCTTCTCCTCCTTCTTCTTTTATACGATAATCATTTTTGCATTTGCTTTCTAATTAAAAGACTTTTTGTTACAAATTATAAGTGTTTCAAAATATTTCTGATTTAATAAAAATAATATCTTCTTTAACATCCTTATCCCCAAAGTGTTCCTAAAAAAAGAACCCCTTTTATTCAAATTCCTATGCAAAACTTTGTTTTTATAAATTTCCATTAGCACTAAGTGCATCTTCCACTTAAAGTATTTTCTTTCAGATGAAATTCTGGAATTCTAAGAGTTAATTTGAACTTGTCAGTCTTGGAAACTCTTTAGAATATATGCAGAACTTTGGAAGTAGGTCAAATATCATATAATTTTTTTCTATCATTCTCCATCCAATTATAGTATTTAGGATTAGCTGTGGGACCCTAGAGCTTCAGATTATTATTGATTATTTGTCAGATTATGCTAATATGGTCAGTATTATGGCAGTTAAATATTTGTACAGCCAGATAATACTTGACAGCAAACATGTACATACTGTTTAAGATATAAATGTCAATGAATTTATTTTGGTGATTGAGAGGAAAGTGCACAGATCATTAAGATATACCTTTCCTTAATGGTTACAGGACCAGAAAATAGAAAACATGATCAAATTTTCTTTTTCTTATCGAGGCTTATTTGAAGCAAAAAAATATCTACCATAGTTTAAAGATGTGGAAGCACAATATTTAAGAGGCAGAGTGAGTGAACAGTTATATGTTTCCATAAATATGTTTATATTGTAGCGTGGTTAACCAAAGTTACTAGATACTACTAGTAATTTGCAAAAATTAAAATAAATCCTTCAACATTATTACTTGATGTTTATTTTTTAGATGTAAGTGTAGACTATTAGATCTACAGTGTCTAGATCTGTAACACTATTTTAACATTCAACTTTAGTTTCCTCTTCGTTGCTCTAAGTACTTAGATTCTATACTCAACAAAATGAGACAATGTCAGAGAATGAGATTTTTCTAAAACTAGGAGACTCACCATCTTAGTCTGCTAGAAGTAAACAGAAGTCTTAAATATTTTGTTTCTGGCAGAGGAAGTTACTATCCTATCCATCAAATCCAGGTGAGTTCTTTCTCAAATAATTAAGGAGCTAATGGCTATCCTGCCAAGGTAATTGGAACTAAAAGTGTTTCCCTTGAGTTTAAGGTGCTGTGTGTTGTCTTTAGGACAGCCACAGTTTAACATAACAGTCCATCTTACACAGTTACATTCCTTATGGTGCAGAGGAGTTTAACAGACAGGAAAATTGAGCTTCTTACTTGCTTGACCTGAACTTCATGCACAGACATGAAGTATGCCCTTTTGATGCGCAACTGGTACAGCCAGTTTCTCCTTGACTTGACCTGAATGGCTTCAGTGTTGAAGGTCTAGGACTTAGGAAATTAAGGCAAAAACCTGAGCTCTAATCAAGCCCCTTTACTAATGAGCTGTGCACTGACATAATCCAGCTCCAATTTTGTCAGGGAAAAAAAGGCATTAAACATTTATCATACTAATCATATAGGTTTCATCTGCCAACAGGGAAGGAAAATAAAGTGGCAGTATTTGAAAAGAAAATACCAAGAATACTCATCTGAACTTGCTCACATACTCATTAGAGTTCCTGTAAGACAGTACAAAGTTAAAAATGAAACAAAATGAATGAAGAAGCTGTTCACTGATATTCTTTTATTTAAAAAAATTGTTAAAAGGAAATGTAATGAAAACAATGGTTAAAAGATTACAAAAGCATGCATCATGTTGTACACCACTGAAAAATAAATGCAGATAACTATTCAGCAATCAGCCCTAGTTGGTGATCCAGTCCTTGTTTTATGGTGTATGTGCACAGTATTTATTAATTAGAGCTATTGAGCACAGTATAACTCCTTTGGAGAATGACATCTTGATTTTCCTAACCCATGGAATATAATCAGCAGATTGCTTGTAAATAGAAACACTGCTGAAGCATAGCATATAGGAAATTGCCTCTGTAGTTCTGATCCACTGTTTCTCACAAGATAAAAATATTATAGCTTGCTTCTTCCTCTTCAGTGGTCAGCCTTTTCAGTAGAATGAATTTATAAATGGAACATCGTTCAGGTATGCTACCTTGCGCACAAAGAAAGAAGTGAATATTGTTAGATATTTATGATGTGGTCAGGCCATAGGACCCCAACTGTTGTATAAGGAAGACAGCAAACACAGAATGAAAGCAGGTGTTTTCATGAAGAGTCAACCTCAGACCTTGAATGCAGCTCATACCAACAGTGTAGACCACTGGGAACAAAACTGGTGTTAATCTGAGTGGGCATATATGTACATATAATGAAATTTATAATTAATAAATAGAATGTAACTTTAAATATGTAATATAATTTTAATTATTATATATATTTAACTTGATTGAGAAGTAATCTCATAGCTATAGTAGTTTTGGACTAGAACTAAAATATTCATAGATGGGCATATAGCTACTTCAGTATGAGATAAAGCTTTGAAGTGAAAATATTAGTGAAACTTAGACTACAATAAGTGCCTCTGGAATACCTATGTATTTATTCTAAATTAATGGACACCTTAAAAAGACCACCACCCAGTGACATCAACATCAAAATTATTAAAAAAAAATAAAATTCATTACAAAGTAAAAGCAATACATATATAAAAGAATTTCTTTGCTTTACTTCAGTCTGTTCTTTAACTTTCTTCCCAATAACATTTCTTTAAAAATTGAGACAAGTACAGGAATATATATCAATCTCAAATTGACAATTATAATTCAGATGACTATTATACTGAATAACTACATATAAATATCAGGACAGATAAGGAGCATTATATTGTTTTCCAGAAATTTCTACCCCAAAAGAAGTGTGTAGTTCAAATTAATTAATTAGTTTATTTAAAAAGCTAGCATTACAAACCCAGATTTACTTCAAAGGAAAAGAAAAATACAAATATGAAAAAAATAACTGTTCATTATGGAAATTTGTCTATATTTATCTAAGACCTTCAGGCTATTATAAAGGATATTACAACCTTATGCAAATTTAACAGCTCTTCTAATTACATTGTGATTGATATGTAGCCTCAGTAGAATATGCTTTGGGGGTTTTTCATCTTTGAGATTAAAACTACGGGTACATTATGGTCATTGAATCAACTAATGATGCTGTACTCAGGGACCCCCCACTAATCAGGCATATATTCATTTCAAAACTAGCTTACTAGGCTAGCATTTATGTCCATGACACTGTTTTCCCTCAGATTTCCCTACCATGACCAACACTACCGCTTTTATCTTGTTCAGAGATGTCCAGTGAAAAGAATCCTAACAGCAGATAACAAGACCAATGGCACAAACAATGAGCTGTGTAGTCTCTTCTCTATTGATTTTATTGTTCTCATGTAATCAGTATGAATATATTCAATTACTGAAGTTATAGTGTAATTAAAACATATGTGTTGTTCTGTGTGAGTGGGATTGTTTAGGAGCCAAGCTCTTGTCTCTTTTAAGCTGTCTTCACAGAAAACTTGAATTGACAAAAATTTGGTCTGGAAACAATTTTTTTACAAGTCTTTCTTATGTTTCTGCTCATTACTAGGCAGAGGGGAAAAAAACCCAGCCTGGGTAAACTGGCCATAAACTTGCATGAAAAAGATATTAGAAGACATATCTCTTCCATTTTGTGAAAAGTATGAGTCTCACCTGACAAAACACTTATAGAGATGCATATAATTTTCACAAAACAAACATGGGTATGTTGCTCCCTTGAAATAAGCAAAAATTTCTCTTGTGCTAAAATTTTCAACTGAGGATCTCAAAACAGATTATGAACAGAGATTTATTCTGTTTCTGCTTTTGACATTTTAACAGACAGTGTCTGTTGCAAGGACATAAAGCAGAGGAAAATGCTTCTCTTTGTGCAGTGGATTAAGCTTAAGCAATCTGTGCAAGCAGAGTCATTTGGATAACCCAGGTATCTGAGTACTTGAAGGAAATGTTTAGAGCTGACTTTAGAGCTGACTGTAGTTTCAAAATACTATAATATTGGGAAACACGAGGATATGAAAAGACTTAAATGGTCATCCTCAAAGAATATTATAGTTCTGCATCTGAGGAAAAGATTCAGAAGATCAGATTAAGCAAATTTTTTAGATTTTGTCATATTGAGAACAGAAGACCTTAAATATCAAACCCCTTTGGAGGGATAAAAACTCACCCTTGAAATAAATTAGCTAGTATGTATAATTTTTAAGCTTTTCTCTTTGAAAGACACAGAGATCCGATTCATAGCTCTGAGATCTAAGGATGGTTTCTCCATGGCTGAGATTCAAAGACTACAAAAACATGAGCATCTACTTGGAGCATTACACATTTAATATTCATAAAGAGAAAACTTCAGACTGTAGGAGGTGCCACACTGACAGCTCTCAAGTATCACATTCTCCAATTAAAAATAAAAGCCAGTACTGGTACATTTAAAAGTTATCCAAAGAACAACTTCCCTTCATATTTTAGTTTCTGTGACCCATTTTGTGAGAAGACAATGACACCATGTGAAGTAGATCTTTAGTACTTCTGTCATGCTGAATACTGTAATTGGAAAAATATGGCTCAGCCTTCCCTGAGGAAGAAGCAAGTACAACCTTAATGAGTTTCCCTGATACTGCAACTTGCTTAGATAAAATAAGAATACAATTAAGCTTACTCAAATGTAAGACTAAATCAGAATGCCATTAACCATTGTTCAGTGCACTGAAGTGTGAAATATATGCTTTTATGTTGCAGAAAAAAAAATGCACTTTTAACTTTGAAGGCATTGGATGAAGTAATACAACAAAGAAAAGAAAAGATAAATAATAGATAAAAAATAGCTACAGTCTGAGATTTACATGCATAATATAATACATGAATGCACATGAACAAGTGAAAAAACTCAACAACTTTGCAATGCCAAGGGAAATAAAACAGGACAGAAATCCTAACCAAATTATTGAGTCAGCTAAGCTTCTGATACTGCCTGAAAATTGTATTGTAGACCCCTTCAAGCAGAATGATCTACAACTGAGTAGAGACAAGCCAATCCTTCCATCCTATCCTTATGTTCATCAGCATGTACTCAGATTGTTTAGAGTGCTTTAGCGCCTGTGGTTAAGATGAGGCTCACATTCTCAGAACTAAATGGTGCTGCGATCATGGGTTTGCTATAAACAAAAGGGCACAAACCACATGTATAGAGGAAAGAGTTTAATATTAGCTCAATTAATGTTTAAACATAATAGCCCAAAGTGTTAGTTCAGCTACACTAATATTCACTAATAACCCAAATTAAATCAGAGAAACCTCAGTAATATAGCTAGCAGGTTGTACTAGGGGAAAGGGAAGAAAACAAACCAAACCACTTGTCCTGGTTCTGTGCTCTCCCTTCCCTAACCCTGGCATTCTGACATTGTCAGTGTAGCAGAAGGGAGAATGAGGGCAGGCTGCAATGAGCCGTCAGCAGCCTGATGGTTTTGAAGGGAAGAGGATGATTTGTCTGCTAGGGTTTTCCTCCTACTCTTTGCCAGGAGAAGTATGGGGATGATAATTTCTTCCAGTTCAAGTTTTTAGTTTGAGTTTGAGCTTATATGTTTCACTGTCACAGCTCACTTGCTTCTCCCACATAGAAAGCTTCAGCCTGGCACTGGCCCCCAGAGCCACCCTCCCCTCTTTGCCCCAAGGGTTTGTCAGACAGCGAAGAAAGGGGGTGTCTGATCCCAACAGGGATACCCCCAGAGCTCAAATTGGAGCAGGGGAAGCAACAGCCACCGGCACCAGCTCAGGGGTTAAAACAACAACACCCAGTCCACATCATAACAAGGTGGAGCCCTTGTACTCTCAGATCAATGCACAGTTGGGGACCTTATGCAAGCAGGGACAAAAGTCTCATTTTCTGGGTTACAGTGGCACAGACCACATTCAGCTTATTGGCACAACTCAAGTGTGAACTATTTCCCTTTGCCTTAATTCCTCAGCCTAATCTCTCGATCTATAAAAAGAGTTGTCCGCCTCCATCCTGCCACCTTGATGGAAGCTGGCACAGAAACAACACCAAGAAGTCTGAGCTGGAGGACAAGCTTGATCCTTAAGCTTCTGTGATATTATAGACACACTTTAGAGCCCCATCATCCAAAGGATACAAGAAAACATGAGGTAATGACTAAAGAAAAAAGTGGTGAAGCACCTGTGAAGATATCTGGTGCGTGTAACGTGAAATTGTATACATTTTTCAAATAAGTCATGATGGATGAATAATAATTCTAAATATAAGTGATGAAAAATCAGAAAGGTTTTAACATTGGAGTTATGAAACTTTTTGATTTAATTTTAAAAGGCTCTATCAATTAAAGATGAAGAGTCATGAAATTCTGACTGAAAGAACTTCAAAGAGGATTTTTGCTAGATGACATCTAGTTTTCATTTCATTTCTCAAACAAGAGTAGGAAGCCATTGTGTGGTTTTTACGATCTTTTTGCTTTTTCTTTTTTCCCATCTGACTGATCAGACCTATAAGGCTCTAAAGACCTCCAATTTTTTACTTTACTGCTATAATCAAAGATGCAAGAGTTGATTCTATATATTGAAGGAATATAAACTACAAATCAGTAAAGACACTAAATCAGTGATGGGATTGGTGTATAAGCAATATATTCGTTTAAGGTTTTTGGATGGAGCCTGATTAGTTAAAAAGGGGTTCTGCTGTGAACCTGTCTCAAAGAGGGGAAAGGATCTTTGCACAGGAGTTAGCTGGGAGCTCTGAACTAGATTTAAACAAGGAAAGGGGGTAAACCCAGGTTTGCTGTGAATAAACCTGGGAGCAGTACAACAGTGTTCGGGATCCGTCAGTCTGCTATTTCAGTGTAAATAGGGGATGTAGATCCATCCAGTGGTAAAGATCCGAGGTTTATTAGTGTGATACGAAACCACAAAAACATTTGAGAATGATCACATAGGAATTAGGGTTAGTCCCTCCAGAGAGGTGGTGGATTCAATAGCCCAACTGAAGTGCATCCGCATCAATGCACACAACATGAGCTACAAACAGGAGTGGGAAGCCATCAAGCGGGAGGAAAAATATTAACAAATTGCCATCACGGAAACATGGCGGGATGATCATCAAAACTGACGTGTTGCAACAGATGGCTATAAAACCTTCAGATGGGATAGGCAAGGAAGGAAAGGTGGTAGGGTAGTCCTGTATATTAGGGAATATTTTGATTGTCTGGAATCTAATGATGGTGATGACAGGGTTGAGTGCTTACGGTTAAGAATCAGGGTGGGGTAGGCCTATAAGGCAGATATAGTGGGAAGTTTTTTTCTGGGATTTTACCCTTGACAAAAACAAATTGTATCAATCTGAGTATCCTCTTTTTCTCTGTGTCCTAGCTCTGTTGATGTTACTGATGCACTTAAATGCCATAGGACTGAGGCTTTCACCTTTCATCTCCTACTGTTTCAGTCTGAAACCCATTCTTAGTGTCTGAAAGGCTTCACAGTTACTTTTTTTCTGGCTATGACATCTACCAGAACAAATTTGACTAAGTTCACTAATAGATAATCCTGATCTTAAGTGGAAGTTCCACTGATACAAGAGAAATGAATGTTGGATTCTGCACCTGGCTGGGGTAACCCTGGATGAATGTACAGACTGGGGAATGAGATGATGGAAAGCAGTGACAATGAAATGGACCTGGGTGTTCTGGTTGACAGAAAGTTGAACATGAGACAGCAGTGTTCTGGCAGCCAAGAGGTCCAACCCTGTCCTGGGGTACATCAGGCCCAGCATCGCCAGCCGGGCAAGAGAGGGGATTGTCCTGCTCTGCTCTGCACTGGGGCAGCCTCATCTCCAGTGCAGGGGGGCAGGTTTGGGCACTGCAATAGAAGAAAGACATTAAACTATCAGAGGGCATCCAAAGGAGGACAATATAGTGAAGGACCTTGATGGGAAGCTGTAAGAAAAGCAGCTGAGGTAACTTGATCTGTTCATCCTGGAGATGATGAGACTGAGGGAGACTTCACTGCAGTTACAACTTCCTCACAAGGGGACAGGGAGAGGCAGGCACTGATCTATTCTCCGTGGTGTCCAGTGACTGGATCCAAGGGAGCGGCCTAAATTTGTGTCAGGGGAGGTTTAGGTTGGATTTTAGAAAAAGGTTCTTCCCTGCAGAGGATGGTTGGGCCCTGGAACAGATTCCCAGGGAAGTGGTAACCGCACCAGTCTGACAGTTCAAGAAATGTGGAAAATACTCTCAGGCATATGAAAAGATTCTTGGGGATGGTTCTGTGAAGAACTGTGAAGACTTTGATGATCCTTGAGGATTTCTTCCAACTCAGTTTAATTTGTGATTCTGTGAATAAAAGAGAACCTCAGAAATTTGATTCTCCATTGTTGGATTTGTTGCAAGTTAGATGTCTAACTAGTGTGCTATGTGTTTGACTTTATATTTTTTTATGTCCATTTAGTTCTCTACTTTCCAATAAGGAGCAGTATAGGACAGTTCAATCTGATGGGTACTTATCATAAATGCATGTGTAGAATTATGGTCTTTGTAACAATAACATTAATACCTCAACTAGCACAAGACTGGATGTATTAAAATTATTATTTACTAAGCAGTAAATAATATGAAGCCATTTTTCCCCGTATTACTTCTTCATTAGAAATAAAAAGGCTTATAACTTTTAAAAGCCTTTGTTGGAGTCCAGGGCACGTGGAAACCCCTCAAACTGCCCTGAGGGGTCCAAGACCCTGGCTGGGACCCTAGGAAGGCGTTGTCTTTGACCTTAGTCCATGGGAAAAACTTCCAACACTCATAGATAAATTAAAAACAACAAAGATTTAAAATAAATAGTAGTTTAGTTTTTCACTGGGTAAAAATTTATAGTTTTGAGGTTTTAGTATAAAAGTAAATCAGAGCAAGATAGAGAATTTTGAGTGGTGTCTCACCTTCTTCTTCTTCTTCTACTACATCTTCTGCTGTAACAGTAGCACAAAATCATTAATAGAATGGATTTGATGAAGAAATTGCATGTCTAGAAATTATTAGTACAAAACTGTAAATACAGTATGCTTTAAGAGTTAATTGGGTCAGAAACCTTTAAAAATAACCTTAGATCCTCTGTCCATGTTCCTGTAGCTGCATTTCTTTAGTGTGCTAAGTCTGCTGCAAGACCTTGAGATAAGAAATAAACACCTTTGAAAACCAAAGCTACAAGTTCCGCTCATCTTTTAAACCCTAATACAAAACTTTAAAAGGAAAAAAACCTTAATAAGGGGATTAACAAAGTAAAAATACCAACAGCCTTCTAAAATGTTTTCCATGTTTGATCTTTACTCAAAGACGCAAAATATTAGTAAGGCCCCAAGACAAAAGAAGTATCAAGAATAAGCTGAGAGACTAAAGAAATTGGAAAAAAGGATTTGTCTAAAAATACTTTTAGAGACTGCAAAAATAGAAATAAAGACAGACTTGGCAAGAATGAAAATATCTGTTTGCAGAAGAAATAATAATACTGCATTTTTTAATGATTTATTCTCCCAAAAAAGTAAGGATAAAATAATTGAGTTTTCTGTCTAATGGGGGTGGATAGTTAGGAGGATAAGCCAGACAGTAACGATAGTATGTCGCTCAGCTGTCTGAAGATATCCCAAAACCTTTGTATCACATTTTAGTAAGGCGAACTGCATAGCAAAGACAAGAGGAAGATTGAGTTCATACACAAAAGAAAAAAGAAAACTATCACATATGTAATGAGAATAGAATTTAAGCTTTTAAAAAATATATTTTTCAGTTGAGGAACCTGACAATGTCAACCCTATAGTATTATAACAATTGGCGCACACAATCACAGTTATAGCAAGTGATGATCTTTAATGTGTCTGCTGAACCAGGGCTAGTGCTGTGTCATTTTAGAATAGCAAATATGCCACTTATATTTAAGAAACATTGGAGAGTTTGGTTTGCCCTTGGTAATAAAGTAGGCCAAATGTGGCCTGCAGTCCATTGCTTTAAACAAAACTCTGTATTTTCCATCTGTATATGACAAGAATGCAGAGTCCACTCTTTAAAATATAAGTGCAAGAGTGTGTGTGTAAATCAAACATGAAAAAACTGTCTGACATGAGGTTTTAAATATTAATCATAGGATTACAAAGAGGTACAAAAGATTCAACATGAAAGAAATAGAAAAGAAACAGAGAAATTTGTAAAGGTTGGGGGTAGAGGCCTTGGAACAGGATGAAGAGTGGTGACTCTAGCTGGGTTCTGCAGGGCATCACCTGTGGCATGCCCAGCCCTACCTCGACCAGACTCAGTACTTCCTTTTGGACACAGAAACAGCTCACAACTTGCCTACACCACAGGAACAGTGTGGAGCCACCTCTGCTCCAAGTGTGTATGGGGGTCTACATGGGGGTCCTGCCCACAGATGGTGGCTTAGTGGGGTGCCAGCAGTGGCAGGGGTACTTGCTCAGCTAGTGCATTCACACCTTCACAGAACAATCTGCATGTGGTGGACCCTCACCTACACACTAGGTGGGTTACATTTCAGCACGTGTGTGATTGTTGCTTTCAGGGATGAGTTACAGATGGGTTGTTACAAGAATGTAGGTGTTTGATAACATTTTATGTGTCAAATATTGTGGTGTAGCTTTTGTTCTGCTTTTATTGATGAACAGTTAATGTTAATATATTGAAAAATTGCTTTTATACTGATTAGACTAAACTATGTGCACTGAGATTCCCCATTAGACCGGCAAATTAAACAATGAAAAAAAAATCTAGATGCACAGAATATGCTGAATTGGAAGGAACCCACAAGAATCATCCAAGTCCAACTCCTGTCACTGCACAGGACAGTTACAAGAATCACACCATATGCCTGAGAGCATGTTCAAATGTTTCATGGAGTTGTGTCAGGCTTGGTGCTGTGACCATTACAGCAGTCTTAAAGCCTGGACAGGAGCCTTTCCCAGTGCCCAGCCACCCTCCAGGTGAAGAAACACATTTTTCTGACATTTAATCTAAATCTCTTCTGATCCAACTTCAGGCCATTCCCTTGGGTCCTGTCACTGGTCACCACAGAGAAGAGATCAGTGCCTGCCCCTCCTCTTACCCTTGTGAGGAAGCTGTATGCTGAGACTAGGTCTTCCCTCAGTCTCCTCATTTCCAGGTTGAACAAGCCAAGTGACATCAGATGTTGCATATGTTTCTTGCCTACCCTTGTCCATGTTCCAATTTTCCTTGTTTTCTTTCTTTAATGTAGAAAAGAAAGAATGAAGGCCAAGTAGAGTGAATCCTGAAAGGAACTGAGATGTGTAGGCATGACAATATCTAGGAGAGATTGAAGGAGTTCACTGAGAACTACAGACATATTCAGTCAAATAAGTCAAAGTTTTTTGGAGCTTGACCACTCGAGTTGTATTCTCCTGCTTTAGAAAAGGTTTGAACAAAAGTCTGGAGACCTTAATGAAGAATGGCATAAAGATTAGTGAATGTGGGTCACACCTGACCAATTTCATTCATGTTTGGAGGGCACTACTGATCTTCTATTAAATAAAAGAAGGCAGCAGATCTAAGTTGTCTGGATTTCAGATATATACTTGCAAAGGTGACAAATAGGAAAAGGTAAGTGAAACTGGAGAAAGGAACTGAAAGAGAAACTGCGTATAGGAAGAGAAATAACAGAAGAGTACTCATGGATATATCATACTGAAATAGGGCTACTGAAATGAACACTTAATAGAGATTTTAACAGCTAAAACATTCTATGAACAAAAGAAAAAGATGAGTACAACATATATGTGAAGCTGAGAATTCAGTTTTAGTCTGCCTAAAAGTTTTACCAATGTAGAAAAATGCAATAAACATTATTATTAGTCCAGCTACAATAATACTAACACTTTCTAAATTAGTTAATCAATACAATATAGATCTTACTAGTAATACTAAAGGTAGAAGTTATTATATATGACAAATCTGCCATTAACTATCCCTTTCCCCAGGCAGTCCTCATCATCCTAATATTCTTCTGCATTCTAAGAAGGATGGTTTTAGCTGGTGTAGGAGGCATGCAGCAAATTTTCAGCATTGTGAGGTCTCTGCAGGGAGACCTATGGTGAAGACGTTTCCTCCTGCTTGGGTGTGAGCATTTCTTGGTTTAGTTTTCTTAGTTTTTTTAATCACAGCTGACTTTCCTCTCCCACTGCAGCCTGGCAGTGTCCCCCAGCCCCATGGACACTGAGAGATATTGTTTGGCAGACAATGACTCGGGGGCTGGGAAAGAGTGTGTGTCCAAAGCTGAAGCTGGAGCAGGGGAGGCAGCAGCCACTGTCCATAGCACAGGAGTTAAACCAGTGACAGCTCAAGCTATGGATAGGCTAAAATCTGGCACTGAGAGGTCAAGGTCAAGATTTTTTATTCAGCAATTGCAAAATTATATGTCCTAGGTATGGAACTCCTCAAGAAATATCTATGGAGTGATGCAATACAGCTTTCTTTTTAATTTTTTGAGCACAAAATTTATGTATGTGTTGATAAATTTTTCTGATAGGTTACATTGGAAGGAAGAATTATTTTAGCTGAGAAATATGGCAATAGAAATGAAATAAACATTGGAGACTAAAATATCTTTCATTTAGGAATTAATGAGAAGAAATTCTTCAAAAAGTTGTGGTCTCATTAGCTGAAAACTGCTGAGAAACATAAAAGTTTGAATATATTAGTCATTGACAGTCTACAGAATGCCAGTGTGACATAATAAAAGTGTAAAAACAATCACATAATTTGTCACACTAGGTTTTACTTACTGAATAAAGGAGCTATTAGTTTCATTATACGTAGTAAGGATCTTTTCTGTAATACTATATACATTTTTGGCCCACCAAATAGCTTGTGAAGATGTCTACAGATTGGAGCAGGAACAAGAATGTCCCACAGCTGCAGTGATCAAGAAATGAGCCCGAGATGTTGGCTTTGTAAAGTTCCTGGTCAACTGCCTTTGAATATAAATGAGAACACATTGAGTATCCAGGTGTGCAGGGAGGTGGCTGTTGCAAAGCTCCCTAAAAGGCAGCAGCCTCTTTCATCTGCAGTCAGATGGGCTAACTCCAGGGGAGATGCACTCAATGACAAACACTAGACCTAGGGCCTCTTACCACCCACCTGAAGGCAGCAGTCACTACTGCTTACTTCCAGTGAACACCTGTGAAAGTACGCTTCATTTTCTCTAGCCTGTGTGCAATTAAAGGCCACCTGTTTGCATGCAGGAGTTGTTTGCAGCTGTTTCCCACAGCTGAGACCACTTCTCATTACCTTCCAGCAAATAGATGTTTGTTGAAGCCAGCCATCAGCATCAAATTCCACTCGACTACAGCAAAGCTGATTATGCTAGTCGTCATCAGTCTCAACCTGAAAAAAAAAAGATAAATAGAACCTTCTAAAATAAGATGCTGTGGGAATGTTCCTCTCATCCTCTATACCTGGTATGGATCAATGAATCACAGAATGGTTTGAATTGGAAGGGACCTTCAAGATCATCTAGTTTCAGTCCCCCTACCATATGCAGGGACACATTACACTTGACCAAATTGCTCCCATATGAATACTTACAGGAATGAGGTATCCACAGTTTCTTTTGGCAACCTGTTCCTATATCTCAACTCTCATAACAAAGAGTTTCTTCCTAATATCTAGTCTAGACATTCTCTCTTTCAGTTTGAAGCCATTTCTCCTTATCCAAGCACTACATGCCCCTGGAGAAGCCCCTCTTTAGCTTTGTTGTAGGCCCCTTTTAGACACTGAAAGGTTGCTCTTCCTGGAACCCTCTCTTCCTCATGCTCAACAACTCCAGCTCTCTCCACCTGTCTTCAAAGAAGAGGTGCTTCAGTCCCCAGATAATTTTTGTGTCCCTCACCTGAACTTGTTCCAACAGGTCAACATCCTTCTTATGCTGGAACTCATGAACTAGATGCAGCTCTCCAGGTAGGATCTCACAAGAATGTAGTGGGAGAATCACCTCCCTCAACTTGTTGGTCCCACTTCTTTTGATGCAATCCAGGAAGTGTTTGGCTTTCTGGGCAGCAAATGCACATCACCTGGTCACATAGTGCTTCTCAGCAATCAACACCTCCAAGTCATTCTCCTCAGGGCTGCTCTCAATTCTCTGCACAGCCTGTATTTCTGCCTGGGATAGCCCCAGGCCATGTGTAGAACCTTGCACGTGGCCTTGTTGTACTTCGTGATGTTCATGCAGGTTCACTGCTCAAGCCTGTGCAATGAGCTCGGGATAGTATCCCCTTCCCTCAGATTGTTCACTGCACTGCACTTGGTGTCATCAAACGCGCTGAGGGTGCACTCAATCTCACTGTTCATGCCATGGCAAAGGTGTTAAACAGCCCCAGTCCCAAGACTGAGCCTGAACAGCTCTGCCTTTTCATTGAGACTTTTTGATAGTGAATGGCATGGTATTGGGATAATTAGCAGCTGCCTAAACAGATGGTCAGATGGTTAGAGAACAAAAGTTCTTTGAATAGGTCTTAATCCTAGCTTCTTTAACTATTCACCATTCTGGCTATGGTGTTTATCAACATGATCCCCAGCTTGGCACAGAGGAGGCTACAACACACCATAGTATAATCAGCACATCAGGCCTGTAAGGATTTTATGTTAGGGAATTTAGATAAAGGTGAGCTCTTGGGTTCAGACCTCAGTCAAATATACATTCTAGGAAGAGCTTTTATTAAAAAGAAGAAAAAAGCATAAGATTACTATTTGCAAATTTACAAGGGGAACAGGGAGCTAATTCATGCTGGCAAAAAAACAAGTAGGTGTAAATTCACCAAGAAGAAACACAGGAAATTAAACAAAGGCTCCTAATCACCAGCAAGTTAGAGCTGAAGAAGTGGCAGGAATAAAATCAGCTTATTTAAAATTATGTTTATATATCAGATAATTGACTATGACAGGAGAAATCTGGTTTTAGTATTTTAAGAAATTCTTCTGAATCATATGTCCAATATGATCTTCATGGTGCCAAAAGTGACAGCATATCTTGTTATTTCTTTATGAGATCTAGTTTCTGTATTGCAACAATGCTCAATCACCTGCTAGGGGTTAGGCAGTCTGGCTCCTGCCAACAAGCCTTTAACCATGTAGGCAATTTTAAGTTTTATATGCATCAACATCTATGGGTCAGACAGCACCTGAGTGGGAAATCATCATAAAAGGGTAAGGTAAGATTTGGTTGATAAAGTCCTTCTGTGGCTTTAATCCAAAATCCTTTTGCAATTCTTTCTGAGTTATGAAAGTAGGGAAAAAAATTCAATTCCTGCTGCAGAAGTGATCCAAGGGCCTTCATGCTTCTCAGAACTAAGCTAGAGTAAAACCACCCTCAGTTCAAAAACTTGACATGGGCAAAATCCTAGCTGATAATTTTTTGAGTGGATTAGGGAGGATTAAAGAAGAGAGAGCAGTAGAATAAAAAGAAGAAGATAAGAAATTTTTCTCCAGTCACTTCTGAGCATAGTAAATTGGTACCTCTAAGATTTTCACAATGCCAAATGAAACACTTTCGTTTTTGACACTTCACAATCCAAATGTCCAGACTGAGCAGCACTTGTAAGCTATTCTTAGACTGCAGTCAGAGCTCAAAAGAAGGAATAGAAAGTAAGCCGAATACTGAGATTTAAAGATTTTAAAATTACTCTAGTCCACTTTTTTTGGTATTGTGGTTTACATGTTTTCTTGATTTTTTCTGTGTATAATTTAACTAATGGAATATTAATATGGTGCTGAAGCAATATGAATTTCTACTGGATGTAGACAGCTTTTTATCCTTTTAAAATTCTTTATTGCAGTCATTAAAAAATACTGTCTTTGCATTCATCATAACTTGATAATTGATAGAAAATTCAGGTCATGATATTACTGATATTCTTGATTTTTCTTTCTTTATGTATACACATATGTATATGGGTAAAGCTATACAGTATCTATGAATCATTTTTCTCACCATTTGTGTATGTGTGAGTAGTAGGTGTGGCATATCAAATTAAACATATCTCTCCCACAAAAACATACTGACAGACCAGACATTTTTCCTTCCCTTTTGTTTTAGTTTTTTTTTTTTGTTTCTTTGTTTGGTTTTTGGGGGGTTTTTTTTGGTTTTGGGTTTTTTTTTTACTATCCAACTTCTTATTTTCCTTCTACTTCTGGGTTTTGATTTCTTGCTCTAAAACTGGTGGGAACCTAAGTTTTGCAATAAATGGAATAAAAAGTAATGTATTCTGGCAAGACATTTAAGGAAGGCAAGCAACATACATAAAGTTTAAGACTGATTAGAAGGCCTAAAAAACCATAAAATATTTCTTTGTATTTCTTTTTGGCTGTGCCTATTGCTAGTTAGTGCACATTTTCTCTATTGAGTTATCTAAGAAAAAGTTTTGTCTTCCTAATCGGCTGACAGTATTTATTCTGAAATAAAAGTAAATTTTCACTCTTTTTTGCAAAAGGCATGGATAGCTCATGTGAGGGATATTAAATAAGAATGTTATGCAACTGCTTCTTTTTCTATAGAGGTTGCAAACTAAGTTCTGTAGGGAAAGCCCAGTTCCTGCTCTGCTGACTCTGTCGTCATCAGAGTAACCTCTAGCAGAGAAGCCATAATAAGTAAATCTGGACAAAAACCTCATCTTCCTGTTATTTATTAGGAAAAAAAAAATAAAATAAATAAAGAGTCCCTTGGTAGCTGCACCTACGTTCAGAAATTACTCTTTGAGGCAAAGACACATTTTCACTTAAATACATATTTAAAACTATAATAATGAACAATGCACTTCATGGAGCCTTACTGCTGTTAGCAGTTCTATAAGGAGTCTGCAAACTTATGCCACAAGCAAATTCCTTATATACCCCTACATCAGCATCAGTCCTGTAAGTGATAACATAGGATGTCTCAGTTTGGCATTTGTCCATCACTGCTCAAACGTGGCCTGAGTGTTTGCATATCAGGAAGGTTNTGCATTTGTCCATCACTCATCGCTACACCTACTACTCAAACGTGGCCCGAGTGTTTGCATATCAGGAAGGTTATAAAGACAATGCTGTGATTATATCTTATCTTATCTTATCTTATCTTATCTCATCTCATCTCATCTCATCTCATCTCATCTTACCTCATCTTATCTTATCTCCAATGTAAACATCACTCCCTTACAGGTAATTGTGTTGTCTCTGGCTTTTCTGCTTCCAGCCAGATGTTCCCTTGGCCACGTTACCCATGCTACGCAGTTATGATTGTACTTTCCCCTTCAGGTAGCTGAGGGCACTTCCCCCTCAGCTGCTTCTGTTCTTAAAATAAGGATGACTTTACATCCGGCATTGTGTCTGATATTAGCCACATCTGGTAATCAGTTGGGACTGGACACAGGTAGAATGGATGAAGCTCATTTTGTGTGTCATGAAGAACATAATATTAATTGCACAAATTGGGGCTTTATTTGTGTTAGAGCAGCTCCCTTGCTACAGTGTGTCGAAAATCAGTCATTGACAATTGCCAGGAGCACAACCCTACGCAATGATTATAAGAGGTATCAAACCAAATTGTGATATTGCCTGAGTAGCTCTGTTACTAAAACTGCAATTAGATCCTTCCTACTACATGTAGGCACCATAGAGGTGCCCTAATGAAGGGTGTCCAATATCATTATTTTTTCTTCTTCCATTAGAAGAGACATCAAAATAACATTATATTGTAGTACTCTGTCTTTAGACCTGATGCAATCCTATCAAGTGCAGCAAAAAGCATTTGTGAACCTTTCCTATGGCAAACAAAGAAACAAAATAACACCTTTAAACCAATACTAAAACAAACATGAAATACACTATGGGAAATCAGAAAGACAAAATCCAAAAACCTGTAGCATTACAGTGAAGTATTAGGCCCAGTTTTTTTGTTCTTAAGAAAGAGAATTACTAGGATTTAAATAAAATTTCCAAATGTGTTTTTGTAATATATGCACATTTATATTGTGCTTAATATAAATTTGCATATTTGCAGTGGTGTCAGTACACTAGAGGGAAAAGACACAGATTTTAAATAGCAAAATAAACCACCTTTTATTTTAATGCTTGGTTGGGTACTTATACTTTGCTAAAATCCACCCAGTGGGAGAACATACGCACTTTAATTCACAATAAGCTATGTTCCAGACAAGGAACATGAATAGCAGTTGATCTGTCTAACAGTCCATCCATCCATCCATCCAAATTTGTATTCGAAGTTCCTCATTAAAGTATCCAAAAGCCATGTCTTTCCGTACTCACTTCAATGCAATAATATCCATGTCATTTTGATTCATTTTGCTAGATGGCTGTGAATAAAGAACTTATTAGACATTCTACTCATAAAACTGTTGAATACTGTTTATACCTGGGGAGATGACAAATCTGATGAGTTAGTGTTTTCCATCACTCATCTACATAGGTTCACATATTGGCAGTCTTAACCATAGTATCTGAGTGCCTCCATAATGTCTGAGCACTACTTGCTGTATTAGGTTATTAATCCTAAAAGACCATGGATTGGATTCCACCCTTTCTTCTTTCATAGGTGTCTTATTTTTGGAGCTCAGATTGTTCTTACACTTCTTTTTGCTGTAATAAGCTCTTAATACTGGATGGATACACATGAACGTAGAAGTGTGCCACTCAGTATCATTTTGATTACACTCATGCAACACTACACTGATTTTTTACCTACCTAGAAAAAGATTGCAAAACAATTGTTAAAAATGTTATTTTGCATGAGTAGAATCTGTGGAGGCATATGTCCTGTGAAGACAGTAGATAAAGAAGTTTACAAAATGCAGGAAGGGAAAAATACTTTTAAAATTATTTTTAATATTTAAAGAATTAGTTTATTAATAAAATACATGGTTAGGACAGAATCATCCTTTGTTCAGAATATGACAGCTTTATTTTTTTTAAATATTATATGTGACAGCTGTATAATGATATTTCAAAAGTCTTTTCATGTATTACTTAGATACCTTTAATCTTTGTAGCAATATTTTGAAGGACTGAAATTAAAGGAAAATTATATGAAACATTTGACCTGAAGCACCCCACCTCATCCCAATCTTCCAGACTGTTTCATTGTATTAGCCTATTCAGATAACAATATGAAGTAGTAAAGCAGATTTGTGACTTTAAATATCCTTTGGGACAAAAATGGTACTTCAAACTATTGCTTTAGTGTAAGAGTGCTGCAAAGTGCTGCAGAGAACTAAGAGAAGAGAGCACGACAATGAGAAACTAGTCATGCAGTTTTGCCACAGCCTTTGTCAAGGGAAATGCAAAATAAATAAGCATATCCATTCAAAATCCATCAAATTATGAGAATGTCATATGAGTTCTGGGTTACTGTTAGAATATCTTGAGCAGAAGGTTTAGGTTATATTCACAAAAGGGAACACTAGGTTATATTCACAAAAGGGAACACTTGCTTTTTTTTTTTTAATAATAAGCAGTTACTCATGATCACATTGTTCAGTTCTCACTCCTATTGGTATTTACTTGAGTAAATCATCCTCCTAGAAAAGTACTTTCACGGGTAAACTTTGGATAACATAGCTTAATTATAAGACTCTTTATATTTTATTGCTATATTTGCTATATTTTGGTCCATAGTAACTCGTTTAAACAGAGAGGTTGAACCAGGTGATTCACTGTGCTCTCATCCAACCTTATCCATTCACTGACTCTGTGATTTTGCTGCTATTAATTTTAATAATAATTCCTCTAGAATGCCTTCTTGGTATTTTACTTCTGTAAAAGGCCTTTGATTTCATCAGTTTACTGATTGTTTCATTTATATTCTGTGTTACTGGATTCTAATTTTTTTTTCCTTCTCTCCCCACACCCTCACCTCTCTTCTTTTAGTATCCATTATGAAATCCACCCTGAAACACAATAATAAAACTGAGTTCTAAATAGCAAAACAACCCCCTCATACTCCCAAAACTTGAATCCTTTCTTGCAGACTTTGTACTTCCTTAGCGCAACATCTAGTTCTAAAATCCAAGCAGGATTCACCAGACAATCTTTCTTTCTGTTTCACTTGCACTAAGTGTGATTGACCCACTAGAATCAAAAAAACACATCCCCTCACAGGAGTGATACATTAATTTATGCACAACCTTTCTTCCCCTTATTACCGTTTTTATGTCCTAAGAACAACTTCCAGGTCCCAGCTACTCAAGCAACTTTTCAGCTTTAAAAAACTCTAGCTACTCTACTCCCATAATCCAAGATTATCTTTCCCCACCCACATTCAGTAGCAGCTCATACTCCTGCCCTGACCAGTGTGTCCTGCCGCTGGTCTCGTCCACACACTTCTCTGTCTAATGTAAAAGCTGAGGAGGCTGAATAGTTGTCCTAGAGTGACTTTATGATGCCTGTATCCCCAGTCGTCTGTTCTGTATATCGCTTTGTACCTTTAAGAAGATTCTTAGAGTGCAATTTGTTTTGAAAACTATGTTATCTCTTGGCATGGCTCGCTGGAATGCTGGCTGTGCAGCTGCGGTGCTGTCTGGCGGTGGCAGGACAGAGAGCTCCTGTGCTTTGGGGTTTTTTTTCCTTTTTTTTTAGTTAGTTAGTTTTAGCTAGTTAGGGCAGAGAATTGTTTTTTTGTTTTTTTCCCTCCTTTTTTTCTTCGGGACTGTTTGAAACTGCTCTGGACTGAAAAGCAGAGAAGAGCTGAAAGATTTCCGCCCCCTCCCCCCACCTTTGGAGCCTGGGACGGCGTTCTTCTCCAGCACTGCAGGGACTGATAAAAACTGAGAAAGACAAACTGAATCTACGGCAAGGACTCTTCTCAATTTGCCATCTCACTTCAACTAAAGGTTTTATTGTTTCATATTGTTTTCTTTTGTTAAATAAATAGTTTTTTTCCACTTTTCTTTTCTTTTTCCGGACCAGTTGTGGGGGAGGGGTTGTCTGGGTCCTATTTGGAAGTTCCCTCCCAAAATTTGCCCTAAACCAGGACAATAGTAGAGGCTTGCCTGCTGGTCGGTCTAGCCTTTTTAATGAATAATTACATAGGTTTATTGTATATATGGATAGATAGATAGATGGATAGATGATATATAAATATTTATAAATGCATCATCAATAAACTAACTGAAAAACCCTTGAAAATAAGGTATTTTCAAAAGTCAGAGAATTTTGAATATAATCAAATCTAAATTATGTACAATGTATGCAAATTTTACTTTACATTTTTTCAAAACTATAAGCAATTTTGATTCCTTATTTTAATAATGGGATCAATAACATACAGTGGTGCATTCATTTAAAAAATAAACAAAACAACACAACAAACCAACACAATATTTTCCAGTAAATATATCACTGTACATTACCTGAGAGAAAAATTATTGAGTCTTTTAAATGTCTATCTGCTACACAGCTTTCTGCAGGATACATTCTGTACTCACTTTACGGCGCTGCTGCCTGAGACTGATAAATCAGTCTCTGCAATATGATTTCTAAATACCACATTTGAAGAGAGGAGCTGATAAGCATGTCATGGTTTTCCAAAAGCATGATAGTTAGAGCATCTGTTAGTTGTCTTGAGATAATTTTTGATCAGTGTGTGTGGACAAAAACTACTGTACTTTTGGAAGGCAGACAGAATGCTAGTAGTTTATGATGTCACCCAAAATAGAAAAGCATTACATAGCTCTACAGTCCCACACAAGTGAAGATCATTTTAAGCTTTCTACTGAAGATGTATTTTCCCAGGTGGTCAATTGCACTTGTCATCTGTTCTTTTGGAAAATGCACAGAATTTAATAGATGAGGTATATCAAACTAACTACATTAGGAACACACCAGATGTCAATATGGCTTCAGCCCAACAGCATCTTTTGGGAAAAGCAAATTCCAAAATGAAGACAGTAAACTATTAGTCTGATAGAATAAGTTTCACCATCTGTTGCATATTTCACTATTAATTGTGATTTCTATCAACAGAAATTTTCTAAAATCCACATTTTCTTTTTAATACAAGAAACAGCAAAACAGAATGATAACACATTGTCTCAAGTAAAGATGTATCAATGCTGAAGCTAAATCAGACAAAATTCACCCTGGTTTAACAAGGTAGATATCTAGGCCACTAATTACAGTAAACAGATCTAAAAATATCAGCGACAGAACAGAAAAACAAAACAGAGTTATCTATCTTTCCTTGAAAAACTTACTCAATTTGTTTTTCAAATTTATTCCATTGTGCAATCATATACTAGTAATGTTTAATATTTCAAACCCCATAAGTTGAATGCAATTGGATTTTAATTACATTTAATCAAACATAAGTGCAAAAGCCACAACAATTTCAAAATGTTTCACGGCTAGATCTACACTAGAGAGGAATTTGTTGCATGTAAAATTGGATGTTTAGTCAATCTATTTAATGTGAAGGATCATTACATTGTTTAAAGGTATATCAGAAAAGAAAGATAAATAAATATTTAAGTAGGTTTGAGTCTTAGATTTGTGGAGTTTGAGGTTTTTTTGAAATTTTTTTAATATTTTTACTGTACCTCATAGCCTTAGGGGTTTTTGTTTGATTAGTTTTTTTATTTCATTCTTTCTTCCTATATTTCTTTCAACATGATTCCCATCTCTTTCCAAGTGAAGGGCCTGGTTCTAGTCCCAGTCACTATTCTTCAATGTTGGCTTGTTGCCTATTATATTAACAGGCTCTGTGCAGAGCTATAGCATTTATTTAGAAGTAGGATGAGACTCATGGTCAGACTAGGGTTTGATAAAATTTGCAACACTGTAAGCATACGTTAAAGAATTTTGAAGGAAAAGTCTAGTATTATTTAAATTCTTTCATTATTCTTACTTTAAACTAACATTTTGCTTGACTTGAAGATAAGCCGTCACTCATGTAATCTTTGTTCAAACAGGACTTAAAGCAAAAGGCAAAACTGTAGTAACAGGTACTTAGTATTATTGCCTAAGCCACACACTGAATTCAGACAACATTTTGTCTTCTCAAAAGCTTTTTCTACTTTGTCTTCCTTATATTGAAGAAACTATAATTTCTGTTTCTTCCTCTTCTATTCTTGTAACTTCATTAACTGATTAACAAAGGGAAAACAGAACTCTGGAGTGCCTAATATGAGAGGGCATTCACTATAGGCAGGAAATTACTATACTAATTTTCACTATAGGAAATGATGATCTAATATTCAGAAGTCTCTGGAAAATCTGAGAAATAAAAATGAAACCATTCACTCTTTCTCAACTTGACAGCCATACCAATGACTGCTCAGATCATTTGAAGCACTTGATGATATCTACATTAGTAGGGGATTTTTTTTTTTGTTGGCCTCTTTGGTAGGTTTTTTTTTTGTGTGTTTGTTTTATGTTTTCTTTTGTCACTGTTTGGCAATCAGTCAGCACAGCAAGTGTTATCTTTTAGGACAACAGTTATCAATCTAATAACCAATGCTTACCAAACTCAGGGCCAGATGAAAAACAGGCTTTCAGCTTACTGGGGAAAAACTGTCCTTTTCAAGACATATGATGAAAAGTGGATATACTGACACCAATAGCTTTTTGAGAATTTGCTGTGACAAGAACACTTTAGAAGTCAGTATCACATCCATTAAAGCAGAGATAATTTTGCAATTGGTCTCTAAGCTGCATATGGAATTCTGTTAAAAATATAGCATTCTATGGGAAATATGTTGAGAAACATAGTTTTTCCTTTAAAATTTCCTTCATGTTTATACAGAATGTTGTTGACAGAGAATTAAGAGGAGTGGGTTGTTTTGGGTTCTTTTCTTAATTTCATGTAAGCGTCTGTTTCTGGAGTGTCGCTAAGAAAGATATGCATGTTTTATAAGTGCAGTATCAGGCCACCACTGTGGGTGTAGGGAGAGACTATTACAGATGCACAGCAGATTTTTGTCAAGCAAAGTTAACTAGATGTATTTCAAATTGATTGCCAAGGTTATGGCACTGCTGACATACAATCAAAAAGCCCTGGTTTTGCCCACTACTATAAAGGTATTTTATAGTATTAAACAGCAGCAACAAGGAAAAGGCCATATATGGATATTTTTATTTTAGAGAAGACACATTTATAAAAGATCTTGAATAATTTTGCACTCTGGTGACAAATTCAAACACTCTAGATAATATTCTATGTGAGCTAGACATCTAGTGACATACTTTGTTTTTCTAAGACATTCTTTGTTTCCCATTGATTAGTGAAACATCGCATTTTGCTTTTTAATTATCAAGGTCTTTATATTAATATTTTGGTCCTTAGTCTTTATTGGAACTAGTAGTGAACTGGGATTCATGTTCTGGCAACAGCCTTCTCTTCCCTTCTTACCAGCTCTTGAGTTCAAAGAGCTAGTTCAATCCTATTTTCAAGACAATTACATTACTACGGCTCTTTTGGATGACTTTAAAGTATTTCTGAAAATGAAAATATGCCAGCCTGTTGGAAGCTGAATCCAAATTTTACGCTTAATGACAGCACCTATGTCTATCTCTTTTTTTATCCTTTGGTCAAATAGCAGCTCCAGAAATGTTCATTATCCTCCTCTCTTTATAAAACTGATCCTCCTATTTGTATTTTTTGAAGTCTGAAGCAGAAGATCCATTTATCTGTTTAATATTTTCAATCTCTCTCTTCAGTCTTGAAGTAATGTTCAGGTCTCATCCCTCACAGGACATGCTACTCTCTGAAGGATATAGCAATGCAATGTTGTTTCACAACCAGAGATTTTGGCACAAGATGGTATTTTTAAAGTCCACTACAAAAAAAGAATAGGGACTTAGATCTGTGCTTTTCAAATGTTTTGTTCATTCATTGTCTCTTCCTACATTTCTACAGCATAAGCAAAAGTTCTATCTCTAGCTCAGCAATATTTCTTTTGCAGTCTATTTTCTATAGAGTAAGGTAAACCTAATCCATCAGATTTGGGGCTATTGATACCTCTGCATAGCGGTAACTTCAGCAATTATCAACCTTTTTTATTCTATGTATTAGAAAAGAAGTGCTAAAGACCTTAATATCACCAGTAAAGAACTTTTGTAGTGTTGATTAGAAGAATTCCCTCTTAAATCAGTCTGGAAGACCACCATCAAAATGGTAACCTCTGGATTTGTAAAATTCCTTTGTCTGTTGATGTTAAAATTTTGCTTCATTCTTATTTTTAAACAGCTCTTTGCCTTAGAATCATAGAATAGTTTATGTTGGAAGGGACCTTCAGACATCATGTAGTCCAATCCTCCCTTCAAAAATCGCAGACATCTTCAACTCAAGTCAGGTTGCTCCATCCGACCTGACCTTGGATGTTTCCAGGGATAAGGCATCCCCCACTTCTCTGGGCAACCTGTTCCAGTGCATCACCACCCTCTTACCTAGTCTAAATCTACCAATTTTTTAGTTTTAAACCATTACCCTTTCTGTTGCAACCTGCCTTTGTAAGAAGTCTGTCTCCATCTGTCTTATAAGCCTCCTTAAGTACTGAAAGGTTTCAATGAGGTCTTCCTGGAGCCTTCTCTTCTCCAGGCTGGACAACCCCTGCTCTCTTGGCCTTTCCTCATAGGAGAAGTGCTTCAGCCCTCTCTCCGTCTTTGTGACCCTCCTCTGGACTTGTTCCCTATGTCCTTCATATGTTGATGCCCTCAGACCTGGAAGCAGTGCTTCAGATGGGGTTTCACAAGGACAGAGTAGGGCTGGAGAATCACCTCCCTAAACCTGCTAGCCATTCCTTTTTGATGCAGGCAAGTATGTGGTTAGCCCTCAGGGCTGCAAGTGCACACTGTGGCTCATATCCAGCTTTTCATTCAACAGAACCCTCAAGTCCTTCTCCTCAGTCTTCTCCCAGTCTGTACTCATGTCTGGGTTGTCTTGACCCGTGTGTAGGACCTTGCACTTGGCCTTGTTGAATTTTATTAGCTCTCAAGATCGTATAGGTCCCTCTGGATGGTATCCTATCACTCAGATGTGTCAGCAGCACCTGTCCCTTCTTCCCTGTGCATTTACTTCTTGACCTTTAGTTTGGTCAGCAGTTCCCTACTCAGCCAAACTGAGCTCTTGCCTTCCTTTCCTGAACTCTTTCTTCTCCTGGCAACTAGAGAGATCTCCTGCTCTGTGGAAAGATCCACAAGCTCTGTTCTGCTCCCTTCTCCCTGAGGACAGTTTCCCAGACAGTCCTACTGACTAACTCTTTTGAAGAGCTGAAATATTGCTTTCTTAAAATTCAGGGTACTTTTTTCTTCACCTGACCCATATCCTTCAGAACTGCAAATTCCACCAGTGTGGAATCACTGCAACCCAGGCTGTCCTCAGTTTTGATGCACCGGTGAGCTCACTTGCATTGATGACCATCAGGCCCAGTAACTCACCCCTCTGCTGGGGCTGTCTATTACCCAGGTCAGGAAGCTATCCTCCATGTATTACAAGAATCTTCTGGATTGCCTATAGCTTGTTGTGCTATTTTTCCAGGAGAAGTTGGGGTGGCCGAAGCCCCCCAGGAGGACAAGACCCTGTGAGCATCATGTTGCCTGATCAAGGGAAGCCTGTAGCAGACGCAGACCAATAGGTTACTTTTGTTGCCTTGGTCTCTGATTCTTACCCACAAGCTTTCATCTTATAGCTGCTCTTCAGAGACAACTCTTCACACTCAATTCAGTTCTTGATGTAGAAGGCAACACCTTCACCCCTTCTTTCTCGCTGGTCTCTTATGAATAGGAAATACCATCAACAGCTGCACTCCAGTCACGGGATTCATCCTTCTCTGTGTTGCCTTCTGTTGCCTGTATCTATGATTTTAGGAATTACCCCACAGCATGTCAATCCTCTATAGCCTCTAGAAAAAGGATCAGCCACTAAAGAGATAGAATAAACAAAAACTAAGAACATTTCATGCAAACTCCCCATAGAGAAACTGACACAAAGGAAACTCCCAAACTTAACAACTACTTACATGCCAGAACAGATGTCAGCACCAAGCCAACAGACCAATAATACAGTGAAGGATTTGACAGAATTGCTAACCCCCAAAACAAAGTAGCACCCTAAAAAAAGAATCCAAGTTGACTCATAGTGGCTTTCTTTTGGCTTTTCTTCAAGGTCTATGGCCTGAAAAAAAAAAAAAAAAGGTGAAAAAATCTAGCTTGAATGAACTGCCAGAATGAACTTCCCTACAATTCATTTCCTGCCTCCCCCAGTTCTATCCAGCAAAAAGGTATATCCAGTAACAGGCACAGCCATACTACTTCTAAATGCATGACTCTTAAAGGGGAAAGAATTTTATGCATGGCTGCCACTGTATCTGGCAGTGAATCAGAGGCCTGTGTTCCCTGGACAGAACTAGGGAAGATTTATGTGTCTCAGAGTAGGGTCAAAAACAGTCAGCATGCTGAACAAGCAGCTGGTAAAGTAACACCAAAAATAAACTGTTGCAGAACTTCCACTTCAGTCTAAAATTTGGGTTGAAGTTTAGGCAGCTATTTCAGTATCTGATTTTAAAATATACTGTTGATGATATTTTGCATTTTCATGTAGTAGATGTCAGAAGCATTTCTGTAGGGATTGTTTACCTGAGCTCAGTGATATTTTCAAGATATGAATTCTTTTTCAAGGTGTGAATTTCTGCCTACCCAGGGAAAAACCTGAGCTGAGTGCTGCCAGTGCACAGAAAACACATCTGAGTCAAAAACCAGAAAGCTACAAGACAGGTTCAGAATCTGGAATAAGGAATCTCTCAGCCAAGTAGGTTCCTGAGCCAATAGGCTTGCATTAAGATGCTTCCCTATGATTACTGTCCTTGACCTGAGGATTCAAGCTGTTTACTGTGCAGTAACTCACCTTAAACACAGAGACAGAAATTGATCTCTCCTATCTCTCTTCAAGCAACAACCTCAGAGTTAATAAACTTGCATGGAAAATATGAACTTGGATGTTCTTCTCTTTACCTCCTATTACTTTATATCAAAGCAATAGGAAAATATACACCTAGACTTTCTGAGTGAATATTTTCTCCTGCGATTGAAATGTATGTGCTTTTTATTGGAAGTATAAAAGCAAGCTGTATATTGAGTACTGCTCCATAATATCCTGTAGTTCCTTAGAAAAGTGCCAAATGTCTTCCTAGGAAAAACATATTTTCACATCAGTTTCAGTTCTTTCCTAAGGTCCTCAGGGACAAATTCAGCTGAAGTCAACATTTCACCAAAATCATAGTGTGGCTTTTAGTAGTGATCCAAAGTAACGAAAAAGCAAAAGGGTCCAGCCACCCCAATCACTGTAACAGCCCTGATGTCCTGTGTAGTTCATTAATGTTTCGTTCATCTCCCTCTCTTGGCTTAACCACAGCCAGCGGCCAAGCCCCACAGAGCTGCTGGCTTACTCCCCCACCAGTAGGATGGGGGAGAGAACTGCAAAGGTAAAAGCTGGAAAACTCGTGGATTGAGATAAAGACAGTTTATTATGGAAAAGGAGCACCCACAAACAAGGCAAAGTCCATGTTTCCCATGGACAGGCAGGTGTTCAGCTGTCTCCAGGAGAGCAGGGCCCCATCATGTATCTTAGTATTTACCTTTCATTAAAACAGAATCACACCATATTTGCCTTTTGATTTCCAAAACACAGGCTGTTATCCAAATTTAAGGCTAAAAAGCTAACCAGCCAAACAGATCCTGAATCTTCAAACAGAAATTATGTGCAATTTCAGTAGTTTCTGCATACTTGTCTAAATATGTTTAGAAATAAAATTTTGCAAATGAATGGATAGACCACTAATTGTGGCTGTTTGCAGATGCCTCTATTTGTAGAAGTTGCTATTTCTAGAGCTCCCACTGTATGCAGTCTTCTGATCAGGAGAAAAAATTATCCAGCTACTTTAAATGTGAAGTCACATATTATCCATTTAACAAACTACAATGCCTACCAGATAACTGGAATATTCTTGGCCTTTACCCAGAATAGATATGTATAACCATTAAAAATCTGTCAATAAAATATTTTTATTTGAAGCTTGTTTACACCTTTAACAAACTGCTGTGGCATTATTTATGTGTTTTCTTTTTTGTAGGATATGGCTTATCCATTCCTGGAAACTTCTATATGATAGAGATCTTACAAATATCATCAGTATATCAGATATTGAAATTATAAAGGTGTTCAGCACACCTAAATAAAGTCTCTTTGGTGTAGGTGATAGGAACTGGAATAGAACTGTCAGAGCCAAATTTATGAAAGCTCTTCACAGGGCAGTGAATATATGCTTTAAATATATAATAAACCTTCCTCACAGATGGAGAAATAAGCTGCTGCTGCTGCAGTGACAGAGCAGAAAAAGTTGCTGCTTTTGTCATCTGTTAGAGCCAGCAGTTGTGATGGGAATGGCACCACCAGCACTGTCACAATCAACAGTGCTGATAGATCTGTGGAACTGGAAGGAGACATGACAATTTTCAGAGGGAGAAAGCTTATTTAAGAATTAATAAGCCTTTCCACTCTTGAAAAAGGAAGTTTAATGCATATGGTACTGCAAGAAGGAAGCTATTACAAAACAGAATGGTTAAATTTAGTCTACAGCTCCATGCTTGAGCTTAAAAGATGATAAACATGATTTTCCAGATGAAATAAAATACCTTAATTTTAATGTCTTTTTCATGCCCTTCTGTGGTTATAACTGTGGTGGTTTAAAGGTATAGCAATGTACAGGTTTGAAAGCAAAACCACTGAGAAACTCCAAGTCAGAAATAGAATTTAATAGGAAGGAAAAAAAAAAGGTAAAATAAAAAAAATGCAATAGTACAACCTGACACCCTGTTAGTTAGGGTGATTGTAGCAGTCCAGATGAAGTGGTCTCGTTGAAGCAGTAATACTGTAGAAAGGTCTGGTAGCTCTTGTCCTCTGGGAATCCACTAGGTTAGGCCCTGTGCTATCCCGGGTTATATCCAGGTGGGAATGCTTGGCTCCTCCCCATGGGAGGAGCATCTCACAATGGAATGATGTAATTTTATGAGTCATGCAGTGAGTCCTTGATTGCCCATTAAACAGAGATAACTCCCGGATGGGAGTTACCCATGAGTCATACAGCACAGCATGAATGGGCCCATTAACAGAACATAGTCCGGAGGGTGGGGACAAGGGAAACACTGCCCCACCTGGTTTCAACAGCTCATGAAGATGGGGATAGAATACATATTTTGGGCATATCTTATATTGTAACCTAGGAAAAGCAAGTAAGAGTTTAAAGAATCCACATTTTACTAGACCAATGACTGAAAATAACAAAAACCTCCTTCTTTCAGCCACATAAGCCTTTCAGATCTGATCTTTTAGGACAGGTTAAGAAAGAAGGACAATAATATGAGCACAAAGAGACCACGTATAGCAGAAAATTAAACACAGTCTATGCAATGCATTACTAAATATTTTTCATATTTTTTATATAAGATATTCCTTTGTGCTGACAGATATCTTTATGTACAGAAGAATAATGTAAGCATAAGTATCTAATATTTATGTACAGATGTCCTTCATAAATGACATTACTGCAGAACTGGTAAAAGAAATGGTGGCGTTTTATGTGAAATAAGACAAAGTTCTACCATTTTTCTCTAGAATGTTTTGTTAAAGTCAGATAAAAATAATATATTGAACTTGTCATCTGCAAATTTTTTCTTGTCAAGTACAGCTATCAGCAGCATCTGTCACTGCAGAGCAGTTGCAAGCAGTGATATCAGGTATTTAGGAGTAAGAGCAGCTCTCAGTTGTACAGGTCCTTCAAGTCTTGCTTTTTCCAGTAGTGCATGCACTATAGCTTGGGATCCTTGGTCCTAACCTATGCAAACCTAGTTGTGTCTATAATATCCTTCATTAACCAACAGGTGATGCCTTTCTAGAATTATGTTTGGCATGGTACATGTGTACAATATATGAACAGTTATACATATTTTATACATATTTTTTCTTAATTTTTGTCAAGGTCAAGCTTCCTTTTAGCATTTCAGACACCTTTTGAACTCATAATCCATCTGTCTAGCCACTTAGCTACCTTTCCAAGATGTTTTCTTGCTGCTTATCAGTACACTATTTGAATACATCATGAGATTATTTATAAATGATGCATAAATTCCGGCTTTTTTCCTTAGTAATATGAGGGAAAATTTACATTTAAATGTATATAGGTGCAATTACAGCTATGAAAAAAAAAAAAAAAGGCTTAGCTTAAATAATATTCTGGTGAGGAGCAGGAAATGCATTTAACTGCTTCAGTTTTGAACATATTTGGGCAATTTTACAGGTATTGACAATTACGCAAACCTAGAGATTTATCTGCCTAAACAAACTTAATGGAAGTTGTTGGTTTTATTTTAGGGGTTTTGTTTGGTTGGTTGTTTTTGACCTAGTACTGAATTTATTTTTACAGATATAGCTAAATTATTTTTATTTACAGCATCAGTAAATGTGGAGCCAGAGGGCACTACTAGGCCTTTGCCATCCTGAGCAACCTCATCAGGGATGCACACCCCTGAGCTACAACACAGGTGTGACTCTGCTCAACCCTGCTCTGGCTATTCTCCTGCACTTATTGGCCTTTGTGGATGATTACCACTCCTGAATCATTTCCTCGCCTTTCTGGGACTGTGGTAGACCACATCCAGGTCAGAGAGAGAGTGGGATTGGCCTTGGGTGTCTTTCCCTAGGCTGTGCTGGGGTATCATGCTTGGCTCCTGGCTTGTGTGTCCTTGTGGAGCAGCCTCATTCAAGCATCTGCCTGATCCTTGCATAAATTCTGATTCTGTTAGACAAAACTGACAGATTTCTGGGTTATAAACTAATCACAAGACACACACAAACACATAAAGAAAAGAAATTCAAGAATAATGTCCCACTGATTTGTTAATTAGTCATTTATGAATAAATAAAACAGATTGCAGCATCTTTCCAATCGAGTCACCCAGAAAATTAATTTTATAATTATTATTGAGTAAAAAAATTGGGTTTTTTCTTATTCACATTTCCAGAAAGTAAATGATCTTCCAAATATAATGATGATATAAACCACAATAAAAAATAATAACATGTCAGCATCACTAAGCAACAGAAAATTAAGTCAGTTATTAATGAATGCAAAGCATATTCTGACAGAGATTGACCAAAAAAATTAGAAAGGAATTTTAATGTAGACAATTGCAAGTACAGTACAATGATCTACCTCACAATCATTTCAAAGTCTTGTGCAAGCTAATCTAGTTGATCTTGCTATGCACAGAAAGTTGAAATAGATAATTTCCACAGCTCCTTCCAAATTCCTCCTTTCTGGGATACTGTGATTAAAAAGTTTCATAAATTCCTTATCCTTCTGAGTCTTCTAAAAACACTAGCATTTCACTGTGCAAAATTCACTTTCACCTTTGCATGTACCATGATGGATAAGCATATGAACATCTCTAGGTTTCAGTTTCTCTTAACAAACCTGTACAAAGATCTCTCCCCACATCACAACTTGACACTCCTGTCAGCCCTCTACACCAGATGTGCTTCTTTCTTGTTTTATGCCCCTAACCCCTCATATTATCTCACATTAAGGACCTAAACATACAGTCTTATTTCCACTCAAAGTAGTGTCACAAAAAAAAATAGTGTATGGAAAGAATTAAAAACCCCATCGGACACAAAATCTAAGCAGAGATCTTTATCTCAATATTCAGTAGGTTTATTTATTTCTCTGTATGAGTCATAGGTAGAGTGAATTTGTATCTGTTCATTAAAACTCACAGAAAAAAAATCAGGAAAAAAAAAAAAAAAACCAGAAACCAAAGATACAAGTTCCATTTTAGGATTTTGCTGAGATACAGATTACCAGTGGCTCAGTTTCCCAACTAGAAATATGTCACAAAAAATCTTCCTTGTCCTTAGAAACCTGCAATGTCTTGTGGGGCATTTTTTCCTACAATTTAATGTAATTATAAATTATATATTTATATCTCTCCATCTGTATATATCTATATCCCTCTGTATATGGATGCAACAATCCGATTCTGCTATTAGTAGAATGCAGTCAGGGGCTCCCCCTAGTAACATTAAAAGGAAACACCTACAGGAACATACAGTTAGAGACAATTTTAGGAATTCTACTTCCCAAATTTCAGTTTCTTGCCTCTATTTTCATTTCATTTTTAAAACAATTTCCTCTACATAATTTTATTTCATCTGAAATGATGAAGATTTTGTCATTCTTGTGAAATATTTTGCTATCTACAGACAATAAGAGATACTATATAAGATAGTAAACTATGTATGTACGTAGGTTATATATTAGGAAAAGATTCTTCACCCTGAGGGTGGTTGGGCACTGCAACCAGCTCCCCAGAGAAGAGGTCACAGCACCAGCCTGACAGAGTTCAAGAGGCATTTGGATAATGATCTCAGGCACATGGTGTGACTTTTGGGATGTCCTGTCCTTGACCAGGAGTTGGACTTCGATGATCTTGAGGGTGCCTTCCAACTAATCATATGCTATGATTCTACAAAAATCTTACATCTAGAGATAGCACATTTGTTTATGAGATTGTGTTTACTCAGTCAAAAATGTCTCAACCCATCACTTTAGATATCCCAATTAAAATGGAAGCATACAGAAAACTCCATCCCATTAACAGAATACATGGTTAGAAGATTGTTTGCAAATAATGGATTCAGTCTCTTAGAATATGACTGTAGTGGTTTGAAAGCCAAACCATTGAGAGCCTCCAAGCCAGAAATACACTTTAATAGGAAGGAAAAAAAAAAAAGGTAAAATAAAAAAGTTCAATAATACAACCTGTAGTCAGGGCGCTGGTAGCAGTCCAGATGAAGTGGTCTCGTTGAAGCAGTGATCCTGTAGAAAAGTCCGGTAGCTCCTGTCCTCTGGGAATCCAGCGGGTTAAGGGCTCCCTCTGCTATCCCAGGTTATATCCAGGTGGGAATGCTTGGCTCCTCCCCATGGGAGGAGCATCTCACAATGGAACGATGTAATTTTATGACTCATACAATGGGTCCTTGATTGCCCATTAAACAGAGATAACTCCCGGATGGGAGTTACCCATGAGTCATACAGCAGAGCATGAATGGGCCCATTAACAGAACATAGTCCGGAGGGTGGGGACAAGGGGAACACTGCCTCACCTGGTTTCAACAGCTCATGAAGATGGGGATAGAATACACACCTTGGGCATATCTTACATTGCAACCTAGGACAATAAATTATTTTTCTTAACATCTATCTTCTGCGTTAAATGTCAGTGTTCTCATTGCACGGGACAGAAGGCAGCACTTTCAAATGAATAAGAGATCTCACTTTAAACATTTAGTCTTGGATGGGAAGAATAATATGGTAAAAGTACTTTTCCCTCTTCAAGTGTGAAAAGTCTAGCCAACTAAATGAAATGTAGGTGTGTATCTTGTAGACTCTTGCATCTGTTTAGGTAATATTAGAATTCCAAAGTGGAAACAAAATTGAAATTAGATTAAAAATATTTTGTAAGTATTTGTTGCTTACTACTCTTGTGCCCTCTGCTCTTCCTTAATGACTGTAGCACTCACCGATTTCCAGTAGAGATGATTATTCTACCCTAGTACCCAATACTGAATTGCTCTATGTAATTCCACCAGATATTGCAGATGAATGATATAACTAAACCTACACTCACTTTTTATAGGAACCAGGTTTGAGGTACTAATGTGAGTACTGACTCTTAAGACTGTGGCTGAGTTCTATGTGACCTTCCAGATTGATTAGTATAGAATGTCTAAAAGATGAAATGTTGACACCCCAGTGAAAAGAACTTGTGATAGCAAAATGTTATTAGTAATTTGTAAACTCTAGGAAAATCAAAACATGCTTTTAGCTTGAATAATTGGTGTTTCATTATGAATGAAAGCAGCAAAAATATGTAAGCATCTGAATACTTACTCAAATTGTTAAACTTGAAAGTGTAGGAGAGCCAAAATTGTGGTTAGACATCTTAGGTTCCTATAATTGTGTGACTCTAAATATGCCTTATGTAGCTCATCTTGACTCACAAAATTTAAATAAGCAGCTGTTAAGAATGGTTTTGTACATTCTATACACAAAGGAACATGATTTATTCCTGTCGTAGCTATATTTCAAATACAGCTTCAAATTGTTGAAGTTGCACTGATCTGATGTTTCAGTATTGTTCATTTTCATAAGCATTCATAAGTCTGTCGTTAGCATATAATAAGATTTTAACAACTTCCTTAGTTTAATTTAAAATTTGAATATTCATGGAATGTATTATAAATTCTAATCAGAATGGTGACTATTGTTATCCTTGTTCACATCCCTACATGACAATTTTCAGAGTTTGCCTTCATACCACTTATGGGACTGTCTCCTCATTTCATGCTCTGGCTGTACATATTCTACCATTAAGCATCTGACACTCTCCATTTGTGTACAGAGGAAGTAGGGGCCAGATCAGGGACTCTGAATTCCTTGTGTTTTCAGAGCCAAGTGTCCAAAATAGGTGTTCATCAACTGTAATATGGTGAAGCAATAGACCACACATTCATGGCTCATGGAAAAAGTCCTTATTTGAAACATCCACCATACTAAGGGTGAATATTTCAAACAGAGAGAGCAGGCAAAGTACGCAACTTTTTTGATCTCTGTATTCCTGGTGGCTATGCCGAAAGTCCATTTGCACCCTTTGGGTCCTTGAAGTACTCTTTCCTAAGGGTACTTGGTTGGTTAACACCAGAGGAACTCCTAACTAGTCCTGCCCAAAAAGAGCCCCTACACAGTCTGGGAGAAGATAAAGCTCCTCTAGAGAGAGATTGGGAAAAGCAGTGTGGATAATTTCTTGCTTGTAAAAAGGCAAGCAGCTATATTCACTCAGGGACCTGGGTGTACTTGGTAAATAATGCAGAAGGATGAGGAGATACAGTGCCTGATTTCTGGAGAATTTTCTTCCTTGGGAAGAAATAACCAATGATGTGAGTTGTATGTCATAGGAAGTCATGTAGCAGAAACTACCTGAACTGATGAAGAGTGAGCTTCACAATGAGTCAAGTGCAGTAATGACAGAAATCAAGCTGATGTTGGCATTCAGCAATCAAACATATTGCTCCTGTTGTCCTGAACAACCATCATGATGCATGAGTCCCAGATCATAGTCTGTTCTTCTGGGCACTTTGTGGAGTGACCGAGATCCACAGAGTGAGCAAGTTAGGTCTTTCTGTTAAGGCATGGGGTAGTTAATCAGAATCTATAAATTGTAAAGATGGTTTAAGGATGTAGTATAATTTATAAGAGTTGGTAAAATGGGATTTCTGCAAAAGGAATAAGAAACATACAATTGAAAGGTCAGAAGATATGCAAATGTATCAGATTACGTGGGACCTGAGTATTTTGCAAATGGTATGGAATAAAGGCTAGAGATTATATTAGATTTGGCCAGGATGGAGTTAACTTTCCCTGGAGCATCCCATGTAGCACTTTGCTTTTACTTGTAGTTGGAAGATTGTTGATAATATTTTGACTGTTGCTGAGCAATACTCCTACAGTTTTAAGGCTATCTTTGCCGAACTCCCACACAATAACTACTAGGTTGGGTCCAGGCAAGAGTTTGGGAGGAGACCCAGCTGGGACAGATAACATAAACTGTCCAAAGGGATGTCTCATATCATATGACTTTGTGCTCAGCAATAAAACCGGAGGGGAAAGACGAGGAAGGGGAGAGATGTTTGTTGTTAAGGTGACGCTCTCTGAAGCAACTGCTACACGTACTGAGACTCTACTTGCCCAGAAGTCACTGGACATTACCTGGTGATGGGAAGTAGAGCAAAGATCATGTTTTGTTTTGCTTCTCTGCACAACCTTTACTTTCTTTGCTTAAACTGCCTTTATCTCAACCCACAAATTTTTCATCTTCTTTTCTCCCACTGCCCTGATGGTATGGGGGAGTGAGAAAGCCACTAGCCAAGGTTAACCCATCATATTTACTTAAAAAGCAGGTCCACTCTTTGGAGTCAAAATATACTCCAGTGACAAGCCTTCATGCCTTTTGCATATCTGGAAAATCTCAGTAATTACAAAAGAAACAAAATTAAACTGAATATAGACACAGAATGAAACTAAGATATGATGAAATTTTTAATGATAAAATCCAGTTTGAATTTATCCTTAATATAAGAGACAAGGATATTTTAGGTGGTGGAAGAATACCTAGATATACAGTGGCCAGCATGAAAGAAGATGTGTAAGACAGAAATTATCTTTTCAATGACTGAAGGAATTGAATTTTCATTGACTTCTATGGGATAAAAAATTTGTACTGGTTTGTTTTCTCAAGTCTCCACCAAATAACTTGTTTTTTTTATGGAAATCACTGGTTCTGAATACTTTTGTACATTCATAAAAGAGATTGATAGTTAATCTTTGGAGAAAATGCATCTGTTGACAATTTCTGCAAAGCATTAGTGAAAAGTATGTTCCAATTAAAGTCAGAAGTTTTCAGAGGATGTAATGGAGTCATCATAGATATTTTCCAGAGAGTAGAAATCTCAGCAGGTGGAAAATGTTTGGTTTGTAATTAACAGTATGCAGTTATTGTTAAAGAACGTGATTTTTTATTTTTAAAGCTGATAACTTTACTTCAATGTTTCCATTTAAATTTTCTACCAGGATAAAAAAAAATACTGAAGAACAAAATGGTTAGAAAAATAAACAATTTTTTTTTCTCATCAAGTGTGTGCACTTCTCCTTTCTTTAGGCAAGTGACACTGTATGGCTGAGATGTCTTTTTTAATATCACCACCCATCCTATGTTGCTCCTTGTTCCCATCCCTCTCCACTATTTTTTCTCCACACAAGTACTTGCTTCATTTCTACCAGTCTGTTCCCAAACATGAAAGTAAGGTTATTCTTATAGAGAGTGAAAAAATGTCCAAAGATCGCATATCAAAATTTCCAAACACTGTTGTGCATCATCAGAAGATGGAATTAAAAGAATCATTTCTCTCTCAGCAGCTCCAGACAACCAAGGAATACTGAAACACATTTCTGTATCTTAACTAGAACCTAGTATGGTTACATTTTTTGATATTCAGATCATTCCTTAGCGCAATCTTTAAACTATTATCACTTCTTTTTCTCTTTTTTCTTTTCTTTTCTTTTCTTTTCTTTTCTTTTCTTTTCTTTTCTTTTCTTTTCTTTTCTTTTCTTTTCTTTTCTTTTCTTTTCTTTTCTTTTCTTTCCTTTTCTTTTCTTTTTTTCTTTCTTTTCTTTTCTTCTTTTCTGCTTGTTACTACTACCTATTCAAAATTGTGGTTGTTCCACAAGAAGATAAAAAAAAGTAAATCAAACTAGCCACAGACATCTAGTCAATTTGAGAAACTGTTAAGTCAAGTAATGGATAAATCAAATAAAGCTGATGAAAATCCCTTTCTTAATTGAATATTAACAGCCGGTATCTACTGGATCACAATGATTTTTTGTCACATAAGTCATTAAATGCATAAATTGTTGTATAACATTTCCATAATTCTCTTTAAATATGTTTAAGGGATAAAAGATTAGCAATGCATTTAACTAACTCTAAGTACCCACAAACTGAGAGTTTTTCTTGAGCAAAAATGGCATGTAATTCCTGTGAAAACCCTCTTATAAACCTGTTGATTTGTCTGTTTTTTTATAATTTGCCTCAGAAGTATCATCACAATTCATCCTTGAAGATAGAATTCCACCTGATTTTAGAACCACATAATGTAGATGTGATAAAGATTGCAGTCATGACCTCAAAGGTTTTCCTTATAAGGATGATGGGAGCCAATCAGAGAATCCTGGGTGCGTTATAAAGAGTAGTTGTGCCTCTAAAGAGACCAGATGTGGTCTAAAAGCTTGAAAAAAATTAACAAGAATTTATATAGAAAATACAGAATAGATTTCTAATTCTATTTATCTAGAAAATGTACAACTAAATTTAGACAAAATTGCATGTATTTATCAAACGGAGCTATGAATAATTCTGTATCCTTTGGGGGTTTTTTTGTTTCTTTTTTTTGTGGTTTTGTTTTTTTTGTGGTGTAGTGGTTTCACATTCACTTGTCTCTCTTTGGCCAAATTTTATGTAGTGGTCTAAATGTCTTTTCAATCATGAGATAGGATTAGGAGAAAAAGGCAAAACAGGCCCAAACTTAAAGAGATAAACAGACACTTTTATTTACCCACGCACACCAAAAGTAAAAAAAGGAAAAAAAAAATTGAAAACTTCAAAACACCCTTCCCCCCACCACATGTGGTTTTATGGTGTTTCTTCCATACTGTCTCTACAGTCTTCTTTAATTTGGAATTTTATCATCATGTACAAGGATGTTCTTTCACTGATATTCTCTCAACTATGTCATAGTAAATGTCCTTGTTCATAGAAAAAGTCCCTAGTCAAGTTTTCTTAAAATTGAAATGGTGTATCTAGCCTTCGTTTTGGTAGTGTTTATATAAATGTCTCAGGATGCTCAAATGAGATTAGTTTCAAAGAGGGTTTATATCTTTGGGTGACACTATAGTAGAAGGTAATTAACTGCTCTCTCTTCCAGTCCCCTTTTATTCCTTCGTAGCTTCTTCTCTTGTTTCAGACTTCTAATCTACCCCATAAAATAACTTCTTAAAATGATAATATCTAGAAAAAAAGTTGAAAATAATGCTTAAAATATTAAAAACAAAATCCTCCAAGAATTTTTCTTTAGTTAACCTTAATTTCTTATTGCATAATTCTTTCAGGTCCTAGACTTGTTGCTGGGAAAACAGCCCAGTGATTTACCGTGTGCTCAGTTTTTCTCTAGCACCTCAGCCTTACAAGAGACTGATAAGTTTTGATCTCACATTTTAGCATTTGCAGAACAATGCTCTTAGAGGATGAGAGCTAGAAGGATTCCTTTCATAGCCATAAGATACACAGCCCATCACTTCACACTTTTCTTCTACTTTGTTGATAGTTTTTGCTTTCTTGATTTAAACACATATGGGGCTTCTTTTGACTTAATTTTATGCTTTCAGACAGGCAGAAACATAAAACTGAGCAAAAAAAGGTCACAGACAATATTCATTAAAATTTAATACAGGCATTTTCTCATCTCTTCATGGGGGATTTTTATAAGTATAAACAAGGAAATCCTCAATAAGAAAAGTCTTCAACTCTGCTTCATTTTCTTCCTATAGTAGTATATGAAATCCTAGAATGTTTAATAATATTTTTAATTTGCTGATTTAGTGTATTTTGAGATGCTGATAAATAGCAGGTTGCAGTTAGTTTGATTTGTTAGTCATTCTCCCCTTAAAGCTTCTGTATTGGTTTGGCATGAATGGTAAAAACCAATTAGTGATCTGCTTTAAAACTGACAGCCAGGTTGGCCAATTGGATACAAGTGCACACCCCTTGGACACAGGGGTTAAATACAGGTGGGATTTTGGGAAAGCTTCCTCTTTCACTGCGGATTTGCCACGTGGTAACA
>WBMY01002657.1:0-37204 GCA_013397315.1 Donacobius atricapilla
GGGTGGGGCAGGGAAATTACTATTCCAGTTTGGCAGGTTTGCAACTGATTCCTGGTAAGAACAAACAAAATGTTTCTGCTGCTCTTATCATTGCCTCACTTCAACGCATCAGCCTTGCATTGTCAACAGGAATAATTCAGCTGAGCCTTAGAAATGTGACTCTGAATCCATACAACTACCAGGAAACCCTCTCCCTGTGCTTTATGACAGAAACCACATTGCTCTGGTGCTTTATCAGGTAAATATATGTGGTATGAGAGCCTTGAACTTTGAATCAAACAGGTATTTAGTGCTGTCTACCCTGGAGCTGATGGCATCTTGCATTAGCATGGCTGGTTGGGAAATGCAAGCTGCCAGGCCTGGTGGCGCACAGGAATTCCTCTGCCTGTTCCTCTCTGCTGTTTTGCAGGAATAACAAATGGCCTACAATACTGGAATACTCAGTATTGCGATGGGTTGATCTGCGTAGTAGGAGAATGATTGTCAGAATTCTGAAAGTTTTATAACACTCTTTTTTTTTCACTCTGTACTGCTAAGATTATACTTCCTTTCCTTACTCCTATTGCTCACAGACATCCTTCCCTGCCTCAGACTCTCTGCACACTTTCACCCCACTGACAGATCTACACTAGCAGAGTAAAAAACCCTTTTCTGCACAATAACATGCTAACCCCTGACTGATCCTCTTTCTCCTCTCACTCATAGTCTTCACAGCAGCCTGAGTAGCCTTTGATGAGGAAAAAAATACAGACTGGCCTTCAACAATTTTCTGAGCCATTGTGTATTCCAAATTATTTATTGACAGATATTTTCATACCAGAGGATCCCATATTACTTAGCCTATTCAACCATAAATTTCAGTGATTTTTTTTCCCATTAAGGGCTTCCTTGATGTAGCACAAGATGAGACTTTTGGAATTAGGAGCCAGCCTAGCGCTCATGAAAGTTACAGATCAATAGAGGTGGTGTGAAACAGCCTGGCACTGTACAAAAGCACCAGCCTGCTCTGCTGCTGCATCTCAATTATGCTGCGTGACACACCTGCTGTCCTAGCCCTGCTCTTCCCTTGAGGCAAGCCCGCTAATGTGCTAATTTATATGGTGCATAACAGGGGATTTGGAACAGAGGCCTAAGAGACTCCTTTTCACCTGGTGCCTTATTAGGGATTTGAGTCCACTTTGCTAGAGATGAAAAGCCAGTGGGAATAACTCATTTGTGTCATTTAGCTCTCAATAGGTAGTCAGTTAGTGAGTAATGGACTTGCATTGACTTTGTGCAGGTCATTTCCTTTAACAGATGTTCCTTTGTGAAGCTGCTATCCCATAACAGTTTTTGTGTATTTTCTTTGTGCATTAACTATACACATTGAGGAGCTATTTATTCCTTTGTCATTAAACAAAATCAAATTAATTACATGTTAATAATAAGAAGGGAACAATTTCATGTTTTGCATTTCTATAGTATTTCTGTGGATTTCACGTTCTCCTACTTTCAGAAGTAAACTGTCTGTAGAAGAGAGAGCTTTTACTGTTTTGCTAATAATAAGCGAGACGAAGAAAGGTTTGGCTGTAATTCTGAAAACTCCTAAACCTCTCCACAATCACAGACTCACAGAACAGCTGAAGCTGGCAGGCACCTAAGGAGATTGTCTAGTCTAACTCTCCTGCTGAAAGAGGGGTAAGCTGGAAAATGTAATTTAGGACCATTTCCACTTGAGTTTTGAGTATCTCCAAGAATGGAGACTCCACAAACTCTCTGGATAATGTGTTCCAGGGTACAATACCAATGGAAAAGCCTTTTTCTAATGTTTAAATGAAATTTATTGTATTTGAGTTTGTGACCATTGCTTTTTGTCCTTTCACTGAGTACCACTGAGAAGAGTTTGGCTCTGATTTCTTTTTTTCTTCCCCCAACAGACATTTAAGCACTCTGATTAAAATAAACACAAGGTAAATAATCTCAACTTTTACAGGTTTTCCTCACATAGTAGGTACTGCAGTCCCTAAATCATCTTAGAGGACCTTCAATGAGCTCACCTCCAGTATCTCCATATCTCTCTTGTACTAGGGAACCCAGAAACACACACAGCAGTGCAGACCGGGTCTCACCAAGGCTGGGTAGAGGGAAACATCCCCTCCTTCAAACTGCTTGTGTCACTCTTCCTAATGTAGACCACAATGCCCAAGGGAATACTGGTGGCTCACATTCACCTTGGTGCTTACCAGACCCTCCAGGTCTCTTTCTGCAAAATTTCTTAAGTACATCTCCAGCACATGTGATTATTACACTGATGCGTGGGGTTATTCCTGCCAAGGTGCAAAACTGCAAATCCTTTGGTTGAACTACATGAGGTTCTTCTCTGCCTATTTCCCCAACTTGTCAGGGTCCGTCTGAATGGCAGACAACTCTCACATGTACCAACCCATCCTCCCAGTTTTGTATCATCATCAGACTTGCTGAGCTTACACTCTACCCCATTGCCCAGGTGGATGAGAAATTAAGAAGCACTGGTCCCTGGGGCACAGCACTAGTGACTGGTCTCTGGCTGTACTTCATGCCACTGATCACAACCCTTTGAACTTTGTATTTCAACTAGTTTTAGGAAGGATGGTCAGACGTCACACCCCACTTCAAATATCTGACAATTTCAATCACATTTTTGTTCTTTTTATGTTTGGAAATGGTTTCCAGAATTATTTGCTACTTTATTATGTCCTTTCAGGGACAGAGGTGAGGCTGGATCCTCATTCTTGTAATTCATGAAGACACAAAGCATATCTGCGTTCTTCACCCTTCAGGAATCTCACCAAATTGCCATGACTTTTTAAAGACTTTTCAAAGAGTGAGTGTGGTGTCACAATGACATTGGACCACACCCTCAGCACTCATGGGCACATTTTCTCACCTTCTATGATCTTACGTATGTCCAGGTTGTTTAAATGTTCCCTAACCTGACCCTCCTTTAGCAAGAGTAGTCTCCCTTGCTCCAAACTTCCTCAATGGTTTCAGAACTTGGGATTCCTAAAGGCAAGACAAAAAATTGAGTACCTCAGTCTTTGTCAAAAGGCCCTTTCCCATCTAACACTGGGAAAATATTTTCTCCAGTTTTTATTTCATTGTTGATCTACTGGTAGAAGTCTTTCTTATTGCCCTTTCTGTCTTTCCTCAGACTCAATTCCAGGTCGACTTTAACATTCCTTATCCAAGTCCTGCATATTTGGACATTGTATTGTTCTCAAGGCCTCTTGTCCCTACTTACACTTTATATACTCTGAAATGCTGCATATCATCATATCTTAAGGAATGGTAATAAGAACCAAAGGTATTAAGACAACTTCATTGAGCAGTTTCCTTAGCCTCTTGGGATGGGATTTACTCCATCCAGTTTTAATGACCAGGAAGACACAAATCCAGTCCTAAGTAATCATCCCCTGATTAAACTTCAAGTGATGAATAATCTCCTGGAGGTGACTATCTCTCCTGACTGAGTACAGAAGCCCTGAGGATTTATATTCAGTTTAGATTATGTGTCTAATTTTCAGATGACTAAAACAAATTCCATGCCTTAAACTCAACCACCCCTTATTGAGCAGTCAGTAAAACTATAAGTATGTGCATATTTATACTTATGTGTGTGTGTGCACTAACATGTACAGGAGCTGGAAAATTAAACTCCAAGGTCCTTGTTTCTATAAACAAAAAGGCAGGACTGCAACCACAGTATACTGCTGCACTAAAGATGGAGCCATATACAGAGTTCCTACATTTCTTCTTAAACAGAAAAACATGACATTTCATAAAACTGCAACCATCCTGTGTACAGGACTCATTTTCGCTTAGTAGTGGTGAAGAATCCAGAATACTGAAGCCAGTGAAAACAATGACAGGCTTGCTGTCAATGCATTATACAGATTTGGATATTTCAAACTTCTAAGAAGTAAGGTTGCTATATCTGCAGCCTTCAGCTGACTTAACATTTGAAATTCTTGCTATATAAAAAGCAGAGTGCTGTGTCTCCGTTTCTGCTTACCCTTCATTTCATTTGCAACCTACTTTCCTAGGTCAAGAAAATCTCTGATAGAAATGCAGCTACACCGTTACAAAAAAAAATGTTGCTGGCAAAGCTGGTTTAACTCTGGGAACAGGTGTAAGAGTCTTCAGCAAACGCATTACTGGAACAGGCAGAATTTGCTGGCAGAATTTGCTCCATGGCTTTGAGAAGCTGTGTTAAAGTGACTTCAGAAGGTCATGTGCTGAATCAGATGCAGAGCTTACACAATACTATTGTATTGATACTGTACAGCATCCACGCCCCTCTACTTCACCTCTGGTACAGATAAATACTTCTTTGCTTGTATCAGAAGGCCAGTGAACGCTTTCTCACAGGGCTTCAGAAGTAATGTTTAAATGCTTTCAGATTTAGTTATGTAAAAGTCAGCAAGAGACTGGGGAAAAGCCCCATCACTGGACAGTGCACAGGACTGGAAGAGCTCAACATTTTGAGTCCAATCTTATACCGGTGAAGGTTTGCTTAAGTGCTCCCCAAGGGATAAGATATTTTTAATTGTTAAAAGAAATTTTCATGTTTATTTCTTTAATATAAAATTTGCATGACACGTAGTTGAAACAAAAATTTTATCAGTAGTGATTAAGTTATAATGAATAAAGTGAATAAAGCATTTAAGTTATTCTGAATTCAAATGTGTCTGTCAGGATGTGAGGGGTATGATACATTCAAAATCCCAAGGCTTTGCATGAGTACAAGCAATCTGCATAGAAAATTAAGTATTTTCATTAGCTATTGATTTTTGTTCTCTAAGGGCCATTAATGCTATACATTTGGACAGTACAGGATGGTGCCCATAATTTAAACAACCCAAGAACTTTCCTGAATAATCTTAATTTATCCAATTTACCCTCTCTTGGTTTGAACCCAGGATATAACAACAGGCTTCAAAGCCCACTATTAAGTGCTAACATAAAGCCTTGAAGCTTGAGATTGTCTCTTCCATATATTTTAAATGTGTGAGCTTGACAAAGATCTTAACGGATCTGGGATTTTGCATTTGCCACATTCTCCTGTCTGGGAAGGCAGATAACACAGAAGTAGAGCTGGAGCACCAGGCAGCGGCACAGCTGATTTCAGAGGAAATTGTAATAAATGATGGCTTTAGCTTATCACTCCCCACAGGTGGTTGCACTTAGCTGCTGCTGTTTGGGTCTCCAGGTCTGGAAAGCGTGGCACTGCCGCGGTGGCAGCCGGAGCGCTCAGCAGCAGAGCCTCACACCTGCCGCAGTGGTGCACCCGATGGTGCATCTGGTGATGCATCTCCTGAGCTGGACTCAGGCACCCAGAAAGCCACAGCCCAGTGCTGCTCTCAGCACCCCATCAGGCAGGCCTGGGGGCTGGCAGCTGCCCCAGGGCAGAGCTGTGAGCTCAGCTCAGTGAGACAGCCTTGCCAGAAGGCCTCGCCGCCCTCACATCAGGCTGTGGGGACAGTGGCCAGTAGGGCATGCTGGGATCCAGCCTAGGCTCTAAAGCGACCATCCTCCCCAGCATTCTGTGCAGTGAGTGGAGAGAGGCGGGATCCTGGGGGATAGCTGGGGTAGGAGCATAGCTAAGCGCCCAAGGAGACCCCTTTCTCTCCTCACTCACATCACAGTGCTAACACAAACTGGATTGCTGGCATGGCGCCTTGTCTTGGTGAGCACAGCTAAACTCACACCCCATTCAAGACCTTGGCAGGTCTCAGAGCAATTCATTCACCCACACAAGTTTCAGAAAAGCACTTGGAAACTTCTGTTTTCCTATATTCTAGCAAGACAAGAAAGAAGAGTTGGATTTTCAGGGATTTTGTTCAAAAGGACAGAGAACTGAGGCACTGAAGTGACATTTAGATAAAATGCCATGCAGGCATGTAACCCTGAGAGCTGCTTTTCCCCATCTCTAATTGGGTGTCAATGCTCAAATCCACGCCTGTGTTCTACAGTCACGGTTTCATGCAATAACTCTTTTTACATGGGAGCACACAGTGAAAAGGTGGAGCACTTCAGTACCCCTGCAGTTCTGTACACTGCGTATCTCCAGCTAGCTTTCAAACTAGCAGTAGTTTTGGATCTGATCTGGGAGTTTTGCTGCTCCCAGGGGACATTTTTGGAGGCAGCAGGCTTGACCTACAATTGGGCATTTCATGCCCATAGTTTGGCCTTTGAAAATTAAAGACTGCAATGCTGAGTTCCTGCCATCTCCTTTTATAAACTCTTTCAAATTCCCTCTCAGTGAGCTCACCACTTTCTGAAAACTAAGATGTGATAGCACAAAAGTTGAATTTTGAAATATCAGGCTTTCCAGATACTTGGAAGCAAATCCTATTAATAATATTGACTAAAATACATTAATTCTTATATTAAGTAACACTTTTTAGTGATCCCAGAGCATCTACCCATCACTATGCCTATGCTTATGGCAGTTCAGGGAGGCCATTTAATAGGTCAGGCAGATCATGTGTACTGATTTATGCTCACCAGAATACATCATTAAAAACTATGTAGGCACACACGTTTATACACAAAAAGGGAAGGACAACCAAGATGACAGCTAAAAGCAGTGAGATAAAACTGTCACTCAGGTACATGCTACCTACTATTTTACACTGTCCTGCTCACTGCTTGTCACTTCTCCCTTTTTCATTTCACACTGTGAAAATTATGGCTCCTTACACTAGATTTCTAATGAATTAAACTGGGATTCATATTATAAGCAATAGCCAAAGCACATTGTTGCTGAAGTTCACTTCCACAGTCCTGGCACTCAATACATTATCCCTAGTGTAACTTAAATCTGCTCTAAATTAAGATAAATGGGGGAGTTTGGGAAAAAAGTAATTCCCTACAGTAGACAAAACCAAAGGTTTTGCTGCTGGCCAAACCACCCACAGACCCTTTCTTCAAAGAAATTGCCCTGATGTCTTCTCCAAGAGACCAAGAAACAGTTTGCTAAAATTTCCTAACTGTGTTTCCTTTGGGAGCACCATGGCGTCCTATGTTGTACACAAGCCCCTTCTGCACTAGGATATAATTCATCCCATGCATTCTCCCCACTTATTCCATGCCCTCCATGCTGCAGGGCAATCATTGTGCTGGGACACAGCTTTGGCAGGTGGCATTGCGCCTCTGAGCTCTGCAAGCTGAGGTCCCTTCCTTACACTTGCCCACAGCTACATTTCTGTCTGTGCTCACACATACATCTGCAAATAAAGAAAAGGAAACCTTTTCATTCTTGAGTTTTGCTGCATATCTGCCTTAAAGCGACCTAAAGGGGTGGACATCATATCCTTTATAAGAATTAAAACAAAATAAAGTCACATTCTTCTACTTATTGCTTTTTTTTTTTTTTTCCTGTTTGATAATTCAGGAGTATCAATATTTATCTTCTCTATGCTTCTGCAGTTACCCTTAGATTGTCAGTTCCTCTATCATTGCATTAAAGGTCCAGATGGAAATCACTTTCTCTAAGGTATTTCTTCCTAATTAAAAAAGAGCAAAGGGCCAGATACTCCACTGCCCTCTGTTTTGCATAGATAGTCATTTGCAGACTTGGGTCCATTCACCCCTCACATTCACAGCTCCTCAGACATCCTCCAGCATGGACCACCAGCCTGTATAAATATACAGGGCAGGAGAGAGAAGACAACTTTTGAAGCAATGCTTAAATAGTTAAAGATCACCTGTAGTTGCCTGAGTGACACAAAGGCATTGGCAGGCAGCCTGATCACTGAAACAGCTCAGAGGAAGAGGGCATATGAGCTCAGCAGGGGATTTCAACTTTTGGGATTCTTAGCTCTTGTAAATTCATTTCACTGAGGAAAGGGACCGTGACGTTAAACTGTTCCGCCACAGAGACACAACCTACTTCTTCTAAATCTGTCCCTAAGTTTACTAGGTAGAGCAAGAAAACACTACCAACTCAGAATCCCTGTCTCCTTTGATATCAGTGCTTGCATATCATGAAAGTTAAAATGGCCATACAGTTCAGTGGCAACGAAGAATCAAAATAAAACCAATTTCACCTCTCATGTTAATTTGGTTTCTCTTGCATGCTTTCTCTGTCATTCTTACGCTTCTCCAGTCATCCATAGATTTTCAGGTGAAACAAGACCTGAATTTTAAATGCAAGGTTCACATAGGAAAAAACCCAACCAAACAAAAAAACCCCCACAAACAAAACAAAAAACCATTACTTTAAAGAAGGAATATAAAGGAGGCACAGACCTGCACTGGACAACATTTTCCACAAAGTGTCTTTGCTAGAAAAATTGTTTTTCACCTAACTTAAATATTTCCCAGTCAAGAGTCAAAATATTTTTCTATAAAAATGTTTTCTGATGTATCAATCATGTTGTAGTTGTTAGTTCATAACCTCATTTTTGTGAATTACCTGTGCACTTTAATTCTCATCATTACTGATGTGAAAATAACCCTAGAAGTTGTAGACTGGCCAAGGAATCTAGTTTAGAGAAAGCAAAGGAAGATGAGTACCCAGGAACACAGCCTCCAAGGTGTTCTGACCCCTTTTCAAATAGTGATGAAAAACCCCCACATTGAAACCACAAAGGTCCAGAACATACATGAGTGTTCTCTTTTCTCCTGTGGATTTCTGTTTCTCCCACTGCCTCAGATGCACTCTGTGTTCCTCAGTAGTGCTCTGTAGAAGGCTCCTTAGAAATCCTACTGATTTAGTAGGAGCTACAATCAGTAATGGCACATTTTTCCATCTTCGTGGATGAGCAATGGACAGCAGTAGAAGTGGGGATGTGATTCTAGTCTCAGTGTTCTTCTCACTGGCTCATCACTTTACACCTGACAGAAAGCTCAGGGAATTTCTCAAAGAGGTAATGCAAGGATTGGTAATTTTATAAACTGTTTTATGACCACTATTACCTAGATGCTACAGAAACTGCACATAAAAGAGCTCAAGCTTGAATGAAAGGTGAGGTAAAAGGATAAAATATGAGTGCTACAAGAGGAAAAGCTATTAATAGAATGAATCTTATAATCACACCTCTGTCACCACACACTCACATTCTTCATTTCTGTGGGTGCGATTCTGTATCTCTTACTTCTGCTGGACAGCAAACATAGCTACACTGGGAAGCATAACTTCCTGAGAAAGCTGCAGCTCACTGTGGGGGTTTCAAGAGTCAGTTCCCCAAGAAGAGATTTGTTTGTCACAATGAAAGAGTACCTTTTTTTCTCTGAGAGCAAGGTGCATTCTCGAGCATAGTACAAACCAAATCCTGAGTGAATATAACCAGAGTTCTGCAGAATATGGTACCAAGAGCACCATCCTGAACAAGATCAAAGAAAATATGAAAAATAAAATGCAATCACTAATACCACCTCACTCTTTATTATTTAAAAACTTTCAGCACCTGGAAGAAAATAGACAAAAATTGCCAAACTTACTGTTCCCGAGGAATTACAGAACCATGGTTTCCAGATAAAAATTACTTTTTGTGAAGCTGATATATTTTTAAAACACTTTGTAACAATTCATTGCATAATTCAAATGGCCTATACACTACAAACAGCTAATATATTTATGCTGGCAGGACTGTCAGTGCATTTTTGTTATAAGAAGCTTGGAGGTCTGCTACAAATAATCTCCAAAGAGTAGCTCTAATTAGCGGCTAAAGTTGGCATATTTCCTGCTATCTGAAATTAGATCAGAGAGTTAGGCTGAGATGAAAAAGCCCTATTAACTCCCTAGGCTTCCAGTTCCTGTTTATTGGTGGAAATTAATGTTTTGAACTTTATCAACCATTATCTAAAGAAGTCTGGAGTCAGTGGTAACAGAGTGATTCAAGAGAGACTTTACTGCCTATGAAGTACCATAGGCACTCGACATAAATATCCACATGAAAACTTTATCTACTTTTCACATGAAGCTGAACAATAGTCAGGAAAGATGGTTGAGTGGCCAGCATGCCAACCTGGCAATTATAAGGAGTAGGAGACATTCCTTGCTCCAAGGTACCATTTAATCATTTCTGCATGACCTAGAAAAACTCTCTTTGAGGGAGGGTGAAAGTGGGGAAGATTAACCAAAGGTTGCCTATAGTTAAGCAAATCTTTGTTTTTCCTGCAGCTTGTGGAAACAGAGAGGCTCCTTCAGACAAAGCAGCCCACCTTTTCGGTGTTCAGTGACTGGAGTTAGCCTTTGAAGAGACCCATTTGTCATCTGTAAAACAGAAATAACACTGCTCCACCTCATGGGAACATTAAACAGATGGATACTTTCCCCTGCTTCGTATAGACCTCAGCCTGCCCCGGACAGGCACATCAGAAGCAAACACCATAACTCTCCCCACATGGCTCTGCAGCTTCCCTGGGGCCTTTGGTGCTGCGACTGGGATTTACATGTCAGTTTGTCTTCCACACAACTTCAGCAGCTCTGAGGTTTGCCACTGCTACATGTTCCTATCCTCCCACACAGCTTGGAAAATATTAACATGAGTAAGCTCCTTTTAAACATCAGGACAGGGAAGGGACAGGTGGAAAGACAGCAGAAAGGAAGGCACAATCCTCTTGGGAAGTATATTTGAACATCAGTTCTTAGAACTTCTAAACAAGGAAGATATTTATCAAATTGTATTTTGCTCTGCCGAACAGATGGGAAAAGAAACAATTTTTACATCCCGAGGCTAGGCACCGAAAACCAATGTAATTCTAGAGTTAATATGTAGACAAAGGAGGAACTGTTATTAGGTCAGCCGACTTTTGTTCAGACAGAGCCATAGAGAATTTAGGCTATCTCTTAGTTCTGATAATCAGCCTGAGCAGACAAATCAATGTCTTAAGCTCTTAATAGCTACAGAAACAAATACTAAAGTTGGGCTTATGTTTCAAAAGAAAGTTGTGGTTTAAAGCAATCCATTATCCCACCCAGTATTTGGAGATTTTCTGCAAAATCCATCTGCCACAAAAAAAAAAAAAAAATACAACTTAATAAAATGTGCAGTGAAACTGTATCTTCACAGATAGAATTCTGAGGGTACCTTCACCCCCTCCTCCACATCACAAAGTGCACCACACAAACAAGTTGAGATTACCCTTCTCTATCTTTGCTTTCTAGTATGAGTGCTTTTTTTATACTCTTTCATTTTCCTCCTGAAGAGGACAGACAGGATCTGTCTAAAAAGACTTTAAGAGAAACAAGAAGAATCTACCTCCTTAGCCCTGTGTTCATAGTAAAGCCAACATAACTGAAGTGCTGTCATGGGAATGGACCCCATCCAACCAAAGAACCCTTTGCTTAAGGCCTGATGATGGTTAAAAGCCAAGCTGGTGGCAGCCAAAAAGCCAGGGGTCTAAATTCAAGTGAGTGTAATTTATTCTCCTGGCTACCCAAACACCCTACTGGAGGGAGTGCAGGCAAAACCCAGTTGCATACAACTAGAGTTGCAGTACTATCTCAAAGGTTCATTCCCGGGAAATTTAAGTAATTTCAGGAAATTTCTCTCAGTCGCTTCCAGCAAACAGCAGTGTATCACAGCAGAGGAAGCAGCAAGTGCATCTCTGAAGCCTCGTTATTGAACAGAGATATGTGCAGGGTGAACAAGGCAACAGGGTTGAGTTCCAGGGTGGAAGTCTGCAGAAGCAGGCTCACTTCTTTCACCATAGCATTATATGACTAAAGCAGAGCTGCTTTACACTGCCAGCAGAGCAATGAGTGAATCAAATGGGCCTCCAGCAACTAACCGCCATAGGAATTTTACTTGCAGACTGCAGTACTTTGGAGAAAAGTGTTTATACAGTTGCTATGAATTTCACATGTCTCTGTGGTTGCTATCTGTACCCTGTATTTTTGGGGAACTAAATAATCCATTGGGTAGGAGGACCTAGACACTGACAGGGTTGCCCAGAAATGTGAGATCAAGCAATCCAGAATCCCTCCCCTGGTCTGTTGAAGGAAGCAGTGGGCCTTCAGCCAACAGAATGTGTTTGTCTTTGGACATGCTCTGCAAGAACACACTGAGGATGAGGGTTTAAATACTCAAGCTGAGATAATGTCAGTTAAAGCAGCAGTGTTCTCTACTCAACCAAACAGTAACGGGGACTGTTTAACAAAGGAGAATTATTCAGCAAAAATGAGTCAATTTCTTGCCAGAGGGAAATATGGAGACACTCGGTCTCCCCTGCAAATTTAAGCCAAACCTGGGGCCAAGACCAGAGTCATCACCAGCTTTAATATAGATTTATAATATTTTACCGTTTAACCCCGTGGGTGTTTATTTTGCTAAGCCTCTTCTTTTAGTGTACTATTCTGTGGTCCCTAAAGGGTGTAACGAAGTGAAACCCACCAGCAAACTGTGGACAGTTTGGGAGGCCCAAGAAACAACCTCAAGCTGAACAGAAAGTCTGCCAGTTTCAATGCCATGGGGATGTGTAATAAGAACACTTAGAACTATTAAAAAGATGTGTCTTTATGTAGACACAGAAAATTAATGCCTGCAGAATAATGTACTTTGAACCAATCACTGGAGAACATTAAAGAAGAACAATGAGACCTGTTTTTAACACAAATGATACATGCTTTTACTAAAGGACGTGTTGCTACTCTGAACTAGTTTTCCAGCTGCAGTTAATAAGCTCTGGGTTCAGCTCCATTTGTGAAAATACAAAACAGCACTTTAGAATTTCCCCACCCTAGAAATTGCCTCACTTTGGTCTATTCCCCACGACAGCAGTAGCCCCAAGGGAATCTTCAGCTTACTGGACATTTTTATTATTTGACCTCTGCAATTTAGTACAGTGACACAGAAGAGATGTGACACCTTGAAGAAGTTAGCCCAGTGTTTCCAGAACCAGGGTAAATGAATCAGGGCAGCCTGTACTCTGTGCTGGGAAGGCTGCTCCACAATACTCCAGGACCTCTCCTTTGCTGAGCATCTCCTGGTGTCCTTGACAAAAAGGATGTTTACACCTCTAGCACAGTGGTAAAGTTCCCAACAGCTTGTGGGTACTGCATGCTCCATGTCCTGCCCGTATGTGCCTGGCCTGTGCAAGGGGAGCCTCCAGAGGTGCTCATGCACGCTTGGGCACCTGCTCTCTCGGGTGTGCTCCAGTCCTTCTTGCACTCAACTGTGCCAGTGAAGGGAGCCTTGAGACCTCAGAGCTGCCCCAAAAACCAGTATAGCCACTGCAGGCATGCCAATTTCTAAACTTGATGAGTCTGCTGGATTCTCTTACATGAAACGCACAATAACAACCAAGCATAAGTGAGTGAGTGCCCAAGACCCCCTTTGGCAAACCGGTGTTGCTTCTTCTCCATTCACACACACCACCTTTCCATTAGTATATTCAGCTAAATAACATGTTAATTCTGTTTCATAAATGGTTAGCTCTTCCCCAGCTGCTCCAGAGAGGATAGCTGTGTGTAGTGCTGCTGTAGTTTTAATGTATACACTGTTATTTACTTATGACGGGACCATTAGGAAATATACCTTGTGTGTGGAGCAGAAGAGATTGAATCTCATGGTGGTTTCAAAGGAACTTTGTTCCCTGCCTTTGGCAGCTGCACCAAGTATTCCTGAACCTGACTCTTCCATGAAGCTTAACAGAAAAGAGATAGCGCAAGTCTGGATCCAAAATTGTCATGGAACATACAGAACAAAATTTTAGACTACAGTGAAAGAACAAGTAAAGAAATTTTGTTGAAAATGCAACAAAACAGTTCAACAGATTTCAAGTCCGTTAGATACCTCTGCATGTTACCATCCTAAGTCCCATTGTAGTATTTGAATTGGGTTTGAATGTTGCTTTCAGCATGCAGACTCTTATTTACACCTTTCTGAGTCTTCTGTTACTGAAGAGGGAGCACAGTGCATGTTTGAACCTAGTTTGCCATCTTTCACTGATTGCTGCAGTAATTACACAACTCTCTTCTAGTGCTGTGCTGGCACATTATTCTGTGCAATATAAAAAAAAGCCTAAGTCCAAGTTATTATAGACTGCATTGAAAAAAATTCAGAGCACCTGAGACAAATTGAAGGAACAATGTGTAAGGATTGCAGAATATTGAAATTATTCTCCAAGGCACTCAAGACTTTGGACTCAAGGGAAAGAAGAGATGGGGGAGCCTTTTTATAGAAGATGGTAATAAGAAATTACACATTAAGTTATGGAAAGCTGTCCATTTTTTCTGTACAAAGATTTGGTGGCCGGGTTCTGGAGAGTACTAAGGAGTCATTAGAGGCCAAGAAATAGCAGAGCTAGAGATAGGGTATCGCCAGCACCAGTGTTTGTGCAAAAAGCTTCATAGTCATGGATTGATGCAAGTGACACAACTGGATGATTTTTTAAATTTGATTTTTACAAATGCAGAGAGTATTTCTTTTCATAAAAGCATTTTCCCCATGTTTCATTGCAATGTTAGAGATGAATAGAAGTACGGTACATCATCATCTCCTGCTAAATCTCTGATTTTTTGCAAAATATTTATAAGAGTCATGTCTCTGCCTGTAACACAGGTAAACTTAAATTTCTCAGTTATTTGTTTAAATCAGGTAGACATCTGAAGAAATGTATAGCCAAAAGAGGTTTCCATTTCTGTGTGCTAAATATTTTGACTATTCTTAAGCTTAACAGCAAATCCAAGGTCAAGATTAGCACTCAAAAATTCCGCAGAGCAATGCAAGCAGAAATTATGAACCATACCTTGTTGGAACTGCTGGAGGTCAGGTCTGAATGAGGCATTTGCATTTGGTAAGAAATGTTTATCACTGGCTTTGGAAAGGTTTGTTTCAGCAGAATTTTCCACGCTGGAAAATGGAAATAGATGGAATAGTCCCATTAACATCATCATTCAGTATCACTTTATCTCATCCATTCTTTACTACAGTCTTTATATCCCTGGGTGACCCCAAAATTATGTTTATATGTAGCCAATCTCATTAACTTCTACATTTCATGAGATTCTACATAAAACTAATGGCTCATACTGACATGGCCTTGAACAAACAAAGTGCAAGGGAAAAGATTGATGCTTTCTCTACGGTTTAACACCAATACTAGTGCAGCAGGTGGATTTATGGCTACCCCCATTCGTATGTATCATAAGAAAGTTCAGCAGTGAAGTGTCCAGTGCTAATGTAAAGCTTGTGGAATGCCCTTAACAGACTGGTTTGGCCAGATGTTGAAACAACTTCATCGGTGTCTTTACCTCAGTGCTAAAGCACTTCTGATAAAAAACAGCACGAAAGTAGAGTAAGACTCACCCAAGTTCACCCAAGGTATGCTCTCTAGTTGACTGAACTGCTTGAAAGATAAATTGTGTACACTAATCTCACCCCAAAACAGCAACATAGGATTCTAAGTTTACTCCAGTAATGGCTGTCAGAGCACATCAGACCAGATCACCTCGAAGTCAGTGAAGACTAGAAGGGTTTTGTCAGTACATTTGAGAGAAAACAGTCAGCGAAGAGAATGCTAATAAATTTCTGTGGGCCCCAAACAACCCTAATCTCAGATATAACCATTGTCTCTGATTCAAGGATTCACTGTTTCAATCAAATATCTTTTCTGTTTGGTAGTGCAAATGTTAGGAGAGTAAATATTAAGAGCTATTAGGGACTCTGCCCAACTGTATGGATGCTTCTATGGGGAAAAATCCTACTTTCGTTGGATTGCCTAGTTTTGCTTCTGCTCCATGGCACAAATGTCATGAGGCAAATAGAAAAAGGTCCAAGGACTGGACTGAATCTTTTTGACTGCCAAAGTATTTGCAGCACACTGCAACATCTGTACTTTTTTTGGATCAAACCTCATCAATATTACAGAATCTGCTTCTGGAATTGGCTGAAAAGCCCTGCTGATGTAGCCAGACCAGAACTCCAGATCACACTCCCAGATCGGCATGTTGGCTCAGCTTTTTGACAGCAGTGCAGGAAACTGGTGATTATTTTTGTCATTAAAAGAGATGCAGATGGTATATAACTGGAGTACTGCTATCAAGTTCTAGCCTATAGCCCTTCTAACCTGTCAGCCAGGAACCACCATATCCCCACAGTACTCAAAAATAATTTGTTGTTTGTATTATCACAAGTCACATTCTGTCCCTTAGAAATTTTTATTCAAGGATTCCACAACTGATTCAGCTAGGAGAATGTTAATTTTAGTATAGCAAGTAAACAGAGATCTGATTCAGCTCTCCTTAATACTGGATGCAGAACAGGATTTTGCCATCGGAAAGATGAAGGGATACAACAAGCTTTGGACTGGCCTCCACTGGGAAATGGAGGGTAAGGAACAGGTCTGACCAGAGAGCCCAACTGAGCATCTTGGAATGTGTTGCTGGCAGTTTCTTATATAGAAGAGAATTAAAAAGTTTTTACAGTGGTGGATTGACTCTGGCCAAGAGCTAAGCAACCACACAGCCTCTAACTCACCCCACCATGTTCATTGGGATGAGGGACAAAATAGGAAGAACAAAAGCTGGTAAACTCATAGGTCAAGCTAAAGACAGTAAAATAGCTGAAGGAAAGAAGAAATTAAGCAGCAATTGAAAGGCAATAGCTCACCAACTCCCACAAGCAGCCTGAAGGCCCAGCCAGACCCTGAGCAATGGCCACCATTGCTTTTATTTATCCCATCATGTTCAGCTTTAATTGTTGAACATGTTATATGGCATGGGATATCCCTCTGGTCAATTCAGGTTGGCTGTCCTGCTGTGCCCTTCCCAGACATCAGCCTACTCCTCAGTGGAGTGGGAAAATGCAAGCTGTGACATTGTGCAAACACTGGTTAGGCATAGCCAAAACACAAGTGGGTTATCAACACTGCTTTAGCCACAAATTCTAAATGCAGGAACATAGAGGCTGATATGAAGAAAGTTATTTCCTGCCCAGCCAGACCCAATCCATCAATTTAGGCAAAACCAATTCCCCAGGACTCCTCTCCTTAACTTTTAGCTTGAATAAAAGAAAAGGGAAAATCAATGTCTTCCTTGGTAACACAGTGACTAAAGTTGTTTTCCAAACAAATGGGCAATTTGGGAACAATATTACCACACAATTCATCAGATTGGCATAGCATATTGAAGTGCTAATCCATCATTTTCCGATTGCATTAAGATATGCAAGAATTTGGGATCAGGCAGGAGTATGCTGTACACAACTATTGAGGACGTTTGGAACCATACTCAAAAAAATATCACTCACTCTATCAGGGACATAATCAAGGACTATTGGTGTATTCCTAACCAACATAATTTTTTTTACATGGCTGTGTAAGATACAATACCTAGAATGCAGGAGGTCTGGGTTGGCATCCAGGCCTCTAGACTGTCTCTTCTGGGACAAAGCAGTGTTGCTTGCCAGTCAGTGCTGCATACATTAAATTGCACAGCATTATATCATGAAAATTGGTCTTCAGTGCTTTACACTAGTTGTCACTTATTAACCAAATCATTTGAAACACCCATGTAAACCTGCTAAAATCAAGTAGTTATGGTTGTGGGATTAAAGCTCTTCAAACCAGGAATCCAGGACATCTAAAGGGAAAGAAGGGTGCCACATAAAATAATAGTGACTATAGTCAAGGATGTGTGGGGGGAGAAATAATTAAATAATGGGCTCCTGTTTCATCAGGCAGGATAATTAAAGGCAAAGTCAAGGAGTTCAGGTTCTGTAGATTGCTCAATGGTGCAAGATCACAACTATAAGTGGAAGGTGAAAAAACACAGTATTTCCACAAGAAAGGATACAATATCTGGTTGATACATATCTTAAAGTCATCAGAGTACCAAGAAGCTGAAAACAGACACCATAAAACTGAACTTCACAAACAAGCCAGTGCTAGACAACAAACCGAGAACTTTTTGATAGGAGAGATCTAACCATAAAAACATTTCTTTTCTAATGCAGCCAACTCAGGGCAAAACAAAGGCATTACAGCTACCCCAAAAGAAAATACTGAGATCCCTTCTACATTGCCTGGTGAGAACTCAGGTACCCATTTTTCTAACTTCAGATCTGTTACAGTTTTACAAGGTAATCCTGGCCAAATCATCGCAGAGCAAAATAGAAGTGACAGAGCCCTTCCCAGATCACCATGGGGAATTTTGCAATCTGCAAAACATTTGAAATGTACAAAAGCTTTAAGTACTCCATGGCATTCATCCCCAGCATGAATGATCTTCTCCATGGTGGCAATTTTTGCCCTTCTCCTGAGGGCAAAAAGGAAGGAGGGTATCAAAACAGCTTGACACAAACATTTTATAATGCAGTCCATTGCTCTGCCTGATTCTGGGACAAGATTCACTGAAGGACTTGGGGACTGAGGTGTGCCCAGAATCATCTGGAGAACCTTCAAATCCTCTCTATGCATGACACATAAAAGGCATCATAAGGGAAGGGCTGGTGCCATAGATCCTGGATGGATCCAGGGAACACAATCTTTTACACCGGGAAAACTGCAGGACCAGTTGTTTTTCTGGAAGTGGTGATGACATTGGTTGGAGAAGGAGGAGGCTGGTTTGGTGCTCAGTCTGCGGCAAACATGTTCTTTTCACTTATCCTTGTCCCAGGAATATGGGCTCCAAGCCTGTCTGGAGGAAATAGAGAAAATCTTTCACTTCCCTTGTATATAATATTAAAAATGGAATATTAATTCCATTGGTCTTAAAATTAACAGGCATTATTAAGATTAAGAAAACCATTTTTGATTGAAAGAAAGCAATGAAGCATTCTTCAGTTCTTAATTCAAAGTCAGTGTTGAAGGAAAAACCTTGGAAGTGTAAGCAGGGAATCTCAGCAGCTCAATTGAATAAAAAATCAGAAAAGGAAAAACTGTGTGAAATAATTCTCCACCCAAAACTCAATCTGCATTCAAACTCAATTTATAGATGAACGAGCGATGGAAACCAGCTTAGAGCAAGTAAGCTCCAATCACCATCCTTGTTATTATATGAGAAAATACCATCACAACACTCAGAATGCTCACTAAAAATAGCACCTTGGGCCAAATTCTTCCTTTATAATGATTTTGTGTTTATGCAATTTTAATTTGTGAAAGATGCATTGAATTTCATGACCGCCTACAAAGAAAACAGTATCCTATTTGAAGGACATGCTTGCATTTTAAGATCCAGGAATTCCAATGCTGACCCAGTGTCGCCCTGATTTTTTCAGCCTTCTCTTCTGTTTCACAGTTTCATGTTTTAGGTTCTTTCTCACACTCTGGTCTGTAAACACAGCCAATGTTATTGTAGTTTCAAGGAAAGTTTTCATTCTTGTTCTTAGAGATATGGACAGCTGATGGACAATTGTCTTGACCAGTGGGATGGGGACAAGTGTCAACCTTCTCCCCCAATCCCTGGCCTTTGTAGAAATACTATATGATGGAGTCAGACTTTTAAATAAATTTAGTATTAGTTCATACCTTCTATCAAAATGTGAGTGTGTGTTTGTGTGTGTGTGACGAACTGCATCAGACCCAGCACAAAACAACTGATTTGCTCTTGAAAATATATTTAAACAAAGGGAAGCATTTTTTGACTACTCTCTATCCTGATATTAGATTTAAAAATGCTATGCTTAGTCTCCAGCAAAAGCATAATCATATACATGCATATATTAATTATGACTAATCCATTTATTATTTTGGATCTACAAGGATCCAGAAACATAAATGAGGTTGTCTAAAAATGGAGAAGTTAAAACATAACATATAATGCAGGTGACTGATACAATATATTCAATGCAAGAGAAGTTTGGGTGATAGCAAAATTGGGTCTGCCATAACTGGTAAGAGACATGGCAGAACACAATGGGTTCCAAATTTGAGGCAGCACAAATTTATCAGGGCAAACTGAACTTCTGGTCTCTGGGACTGGAACATGGGACAAGCCAACTACTGAAATGGCTAGAATAATCTAGCAGTGTTGTTATTAAGTACAAACCAAAACAATTTTTTTTTTCTTGTAAATCTAGATCATGTACCACTTGGTTCTCAACAAATATTCCACACATGGAGTTTGCTATATTGCTGTATCCCACCTAACTGGCACCTGGCTAAATACTCAGAACAGATGGTTGCCTTTGCATATCAATGGTACAACTGATGTAATGAAACAGTCCAACTTACAGATGCAGGGAAACTGAAAAGCTCATTTATATAGACATACTTCTCCCCCAGACTGCACAACAGATTCAGTGTTTGTCATGAGCATTGCTCAGACAGCATTCCTGAGTGGTCCCAGTAACTCACATTGTGCGCTCGTTGCTGCCACAGAGCCATCTGCTTCCTGACCGAATGATTCCCAGGCCACAGGCAGCCCTCCCATGTTCTGATTCAAACATATAAATATTCACACCAGCATTCACAGATGGATATATGTTGGCAGGAGTATCTATAACACTTTCCTTCCTCGGAACTAAAGTTTTTTTGGAGATAAATCTGTTGTGGTAAGAGAAAAAGAGTCAGGCATTCTGTAAAGCAATTTTATACGAGTGTTTGCTTGAAAATCTTCCCTTTTTTAAAATGATACTCACCCACCTTTAGTCACAGTCATTCCACTTAAAAGAGGAAAACAATAGTCACAGTAAAACCTTCTTCTTATCACAAACCTCTATCACGTCTGTCACTCCCAGGGCTTTTCCACCTAATAACTCTCAAACTGTGCCATCCTCAAATAAAACATAAAATAAAAAAAAACCCAGAACTAATCTATTGAAATTTTAAAAGGCTGTAATGTCACAACAGGCCTGTACAGATCTAATACCATAGTGATGTTAGAAACTGAGTTCATCCAAGGCCCCCAGGGCTGTTTATTTGTAACAGTTGTCCATTGCATTTCACATCCCTTTGGTTCTTCCTTTATTTGCGTGTCAAATGCCTTTGATGAAAGAGGTAATTAAATATTTCCAAAGTTACTTGCAGTTAGCATTATGGTTTTATTAAAGTAAATAATGTAATAACAAAGCTCAACTGTCAGATTAACCCCACCCCACTTTTCTCTCTTCTCTTCCTTCCAAGTGAAAAGCAAAACAGGGAGAGGACCTAATTTCAGTTCTGCCCTTGAAAATCAGGTGCATAATGTGCTTTGAATTCAGTTTTCACTCACAGCACACATGCACACAGCTGTCATCCCACTTCGACAGCAAAAGCAGACTAAGGTCAGAGCAGCAAATGCCCATGACCTTGAAAATTATCAGTAGTGATATAACATTTAGTGCGTAGGCACATGCAGGAAGTTTAACTGTAATGGTTATTAGAGTCTGTTCCTCACAGCTATTGTTGCATCTCCTGGAAGACCCAAGGAACACTATTTTTAAAACTGTATAGCTTCAGGGTCAAAATGTACTTGCACAAAACTCTTAACTAATGGTTCTACTCTCTTGCAGGTACTTAGTACTTTGGTGGTTTTTTTTCATAGAGAAAGGACTTGAAAGTGACAATGATATCTGCATTAAACCATAATCAGCTATACAATGCAGAGGATGGTGGTTCATACATATACTGAAACAAATTGAAGCTTCAGTTCCCAGGTAGGTCTGTACTCAGTAATAAGTTCCTAAGAAAAGGAATAAGTAGCTGGTGTAGAGGAAATTCAAGGAAGCCATTTTCAAATTTTCATGTTTCCCTTTCCAAACAATTTCTATATGTTTCAGGCCAAAGAATATTTTAAATATTAAATCTGAATAAGTAAAAGTACTCTTGCATTTAAGAAGACAGTGAAGTGAAAAGAAGGTACACATCCATACAAAGGGTTGTATCCAGCCAAAGGTCAAGATAGGTCTTGGTTCTCTCTAAATTTCAGCTTCTCCTGGCTCCTTTATGTTTATTAACAGCCTCACATCTAGCTGTTAAAGAAAATATCCTTAAAATAAAGGAGCTACATGACTGTAGCCCTTCCAGTCTTCTCACAGCATTGCATATTAAGTGTTTCTCTTTAGGCTGCAGATCCTGAGAGGGTAAGGGAACGAGAAGGCAAAATTTTCCATTTCCATTAGAAAACACTTCTTTTATCATCCATGGTTTCAGAGAAAATGGTCTCACAAATCTATTTCAAAAGCACTCTATAGGTTGAGGAACTGGGGAGGAAGGAAATTCAAAGTGTGTTATTGTACATAACCCCACAGCAGGGGGCTGAGGGCAGGGGGTGGGGAAGAGAAGCCTCTCACAGTGTGACGAGTGATGGAGCTGGCAATGTGACCCAACTTTGAAGATCGTCTGCAAACAACAACCTTCATTGCATGTACTGCTGTTTCAGATGCAAAGGATGATACTTCAGGTGACAACACTGCTTATGATGCTGCTCAGGCAGAAAAGACAGCACTGCCCACATGAGCAAGATTTACGTGAGGCATGGTTTGTATAATTCAAACTACCTATACATCATTCATGGTGGTTCAGGCTGCTAAAGGGGAACTCAAAAAGCTAATATTTAAAACTCCAAACCTTTTGTGCAATACAGCAGGGTTACAGCAAGGTATAATTCCTTCTGTTTGGAGAGAGAGCTCGGCTTTCACAAGCCTGGGAAACCAGTAAAGCAGAAGTGTTCCAAATAGATGTTACAGAAAAAATGCTCAAAGACAGTGCAGAAAAGAGACAAAGAAGGGGCAGATGGTTGTGAAGGGCAATCCAGCCTCTCTGTGTACAGAGGTGTTATTTGCTAGCAATAGCCTTATTAATGGCACTATCAATCATATCAATCACAATTCAACATAACAGAGTATTTTTTTGCCACAATTTCCCACTCTCTCTGCTGAGATGTATCAGGGGAAGTTGTATCAGTGACTGGGATGCTAAATTTGGCTGTCACACTGACATGCTTGGCACAGGATGAAATGTCTGTGCTAGAAGCTGTAGAAGCTGCAAGTGGAGCTGTGTTCACATCACCAAGAGATGAAGTACACTAGAACTGAGAGCAAAGCATCACATCAAGCTGAACCTGCTCTGCTGGGCTTGCTCACTTAGTCCCAGCAGCAGTGCTGGTCAGACCCAGCAGCAGAGTGGTAAAAAAGCAGTGGTAGCTATATGGGGAGGCATGACACTGGGAGCACATGGAGCAAGGCATGTGGGAGGAGAAGGACCAGGTGAGATAAGAAGGCAGCAGGACCCATTTCAGACAGCAGAAATAGGACACTGGCTTGAAGAGAGCAAGCATGAGCAAAGCAGAAAATTGAGGCAGTCACAACAGTGGGTGTTGTTCTGAAAGATTTGGAAAGCTGCAGTGAATTAATTTATCCCATCAGCCACTGTCCCCATCAGAGCTCAACCAAGGGTAGCAACGGTGGAGAGTTTGGGCAGGAGTTTGCCAGTATGGACACAGCCCACAGTTCTATTACATCTCTCTATAATAAAGCATTTCAGTATAATGAAGCCAAGACAGTTCAAAGAGCACATACTCTGAAACCAGGATTGTCAGCCGCATTTTCCAGCAAACTGCCCCACACGCAAGACTCACTCACAATTAGTTATGTTGGCAGCCAGCATTGCACTGCACCTAGTGAGACACATACAGTAACTGAACATGACATGCCACCATAACACAGATCAAACCAGGACATTCCAGAAGACAAAGTGCTCCAATACGAAGGGCTTCAAGAGGCACTAAAGAATTTATGGAGAATGAAATGCAACTTCAGAGAGGGTGATGAAATTATCAGCCTCACCAAGAGCAAACACAGAGCTGAATGGCAGGATCATATTGTCCTGTGCTACTGACAGACAACCTTGTTGGGAGTCTCAATACATTCATCTTCTTAATTGAAGCTGAACTGAATTGATTTGACCACATTAGTACTGTCAGACACAAAAAACAATCAGAAAAAAAAATTAAAACTTTTCTAAGTGCTGGAGATTTTTTTTGAATTCAGAATTATTGGTAATTGCAATTAGTGAGTAGAAGCTGGTAAAAGTTTTTCATCAGAACCTTTTTTAATATTTTTGGTATAGATATACATTTTTAAAAGATGTTTAGTTTCCTTTAAATGTTTTCAAATTTTCACACACACATACTAAACAAAAAAAAAAAAAAAGGGATTTTAGGGAGAAAAAAAGTGCTCTTCCCTTCACAAACCCTCAGCTCTGTTTGCAGTGAAAGGCCAAAAATACTTCATAGATTCAATACATTCAATACAATCTCTGGACTTCCTTCCTTACCAACCCACACTGCCTTGCTGCAAGTTGCCCTGCTATTAGAAGGACTAAGAGTCTGATTCAGTGATGGTTGACTTGACTTTAAGGAGAGCTGAAAGCACTCAATTCTCTGTGGAAATGAGTCAATGCCTCACAGTGTCAGTCCTTAAGAAGTGGAGTAGAGCAATGCCTTTATTCCAGCTTGCTACCTGCAGGGAGGAGGATGCATGGCCAGGAGCACTGGGCAACTGCTGTTCATTTTCTGCATGAGGAGCAGTAGCATAACAGTGTCTCTGGCTTGAACTGGGCAACAGAGCATTTTTTTCCTGACATAAGACTGGTCTGGTAGGACTCAGTCAGCAACCAAATCAATCCCCTGCCAGGCTCCTAGGCTCAGTGCTGGCAAACGCACCTCGTGCTTTTGGCACACATAAATCTTCCCCTGCAACTCAGCAGAAACAGGCTCCATTCCTCCCCTACAGAAGGCTTTCCTGGAGACCCTGAGAAAGTCACATAATGACAGAGTTTTAAAGGTATTTAAATTTTTATAATTTTAAGACTTTTCTATACAATACCAGCTGCACTTGGATGGATCAATGCACTATGAAAGATAGTGCTTACCCCAGCAATGCAAGGAAGGGCAAAATGCATGATCAAGACAAATGAATACAAGTGAGGTGTTCAAATAGTACACAACATAAGCCATAGGAACAACAGCAGGTTCTGGTCTGTAATTCAGACCCTTGCTACAGAGCAACTACTGTATTTTCATTAAAAAAAAAATAATCTAAGTATGCAAATATCCTTACCTACTTCCTATAGGTTTGCGCCTTCTGTTTGGGGTTCCTTCTCCACTGCAATAACCTGAGCCTCACACATAATATCTGCCAGGCAAGAAATGCCATATGCTGTGGGTTATCTGTAAATACAGGAATGCATATTGGCAGGGCAGTGTGTTTGTGCTAAATGATTAGTTAGCTTATGCAGTTGCCAAATTTTCCTCTCATTTCCCACACTACGGGAAGCATTTGGATAGATTTTCTCTTTGCTGATGCCAGTTTATAAGGACTTAATTATCCTTAAGACAATTTCAAATTTGCTGAAATGGGAAGAGATAGCTCTAAACCACAACACTCTGGGCCTAAATCATCTAACAAGGGTTACTAGACAGCACCCATTGGTATGTCTGATATAAAAATGCACTGTGCTATATTTTGAAAGCTATGCTAGACCAGAAAAGAGGAAAGGAAAGCCACCAGCACATCCTAACCCATATAAACCTCCATGGAGGTGTTAGCTTCTGGCTATGAAAACATCTCAAGAAAATTTTCTTCTTCAACATGAAATGTCACAGCATGGCTAGAATACCTACAAGAATAGAACTGTGTGTTTGCATAGTAACCCAAAATATTATTGGAGATGAACTGAGCCTCCCTTTTCAGTCTCAATGTCACAGGTGTTTCTAAACAACTTAAATGTTAATTTAGGGAGGATATGCACACATTGGGACTGCACAGACTGTCCCCCCTCACATTACATGGAGTGCATAGCAAAAATGAGGGAGAAGAGGGAGAGAAGTGCACAAAGGAAAACTGTTTAGTTCTTCCATGGTCCATTCAGTATTTTCTGGAAGTTACTGAGAACCTGAATCTCACCTTGGCCCTGACAGCAAATAGAAGGTATCAAGGGAGATTACATATAAAAAGGAGAATTACTGGGTAGCACAGCAGTAGCAGGTACTCAGAAAGCATATGAAGTACAGGGATGTTTTTCTCTCATTAAGAAAAACACATTTGAAAGAATACTAAGGAGGACACTATCAATTTTGAGTTGGCATAGGCAATCTCTCACTCAAAAGGAGGATTGCTTCAGCTCTCACAGAAGCACAGAGCTTAGCATTAAATGAATGGTTCCATTCTCCTCTGCTCTTTGGAACTAGCATGTTCTCTCTTGTAGGGCAAACTCTTGAAGCTTCCTCTGTTCTCACTGGATCCTTGAGCTTATCCAGGCCTTCTGCACAGCAACACCATCCATTTAATTCAGCTGTAGCACATAAAGCTCCCACTGGGGCCAAGGCCACTCAGTGCATTGAAGAAGGCAGTCAGGAGCTTCCCCAGCCCAGCTTTCATTCCAAGTTGACAACAAAAATCCAACTGCTCGGGCACAGCTGCAGCAGCAGGGTCTCTTTTACTGAACTTGCCTCTGATATGCCAAGCCCTGCTGAGCCTGTGGAAATCAGGTTTACAATAGCAGCTGCAGCCATTAGCTCTATCTTTTGTGATTCCCAGCATTATTATGCTGTTTGCGAACTTCGGTTTAAATGACCAGACTATAGGCGGGGAGAGATGAGACTTAGCAAAAGAGCTTGTACACACACTGACACACAAAGTGTGACAAACCCCAATGGCAAGGTTGTGCTTATAGCTTGTTATTTAGTGACATAAAATCAGTGCTAAGATAATACAGGCAGCCTAAACCTCTAGAAGCCCTTTGAAAGAGATGACAGACACACTCAAAAAAAGCCCCTTTCACATCATTCCACAGGGCAGTTAAATGCAGACGGGAAACAAAACAAACTCTAAGAAAACAAGTACCTTTCTGCTAGAAAAAATAAGCCCCTTTTGCTCATGTATGATGCACAAGGAGGTGGTAAAACACTCTTCTCACGGAGGAAAAGGACTGAAGTGGGCTTTGGAAAAGTTTTGCTTTAAATTAGAATTCTAAAACCAGCTCTTGGAAGAAGATGTTCTTTATACCCTCCCCTCTGCCTCAAAGGAGAGCTTACTACTTTCAGCCCAAGTCTCGACCAGGACATCAGGAAGCACAGCAGCAAAAATGAAACTGAATACATGTATCTAAAAGTTTTGTTCCACATTTGAAAACTGAACAGACCATGGTCATGTCATGTTAACAGCATGATTGCACATGTATTATTTTCTAGTGTGGACACAGATTTAGTGCTCCAAAGGCATGTAGCAGACCTCTGTGCATATGGAAAGAGTCTGTGTGGAGGATGCAAAAACTGCTGAGGCAGTTCATGTCCTGCCTGGCTTATAATTTCAGGCACCAAACTGTGTTTATGTGGCCCTAACTGCATGCAGAGCTGGTGCAGATGTGGGAACAGGTTGGTTATGGCATGTGAAAAGACACCTGAGAACACGTGGAACACAGTGCAGACATGCTACGCTGCTCTGTGCGGAGCCAGCTCAGGCTCAGAGCTGGGTCTGGCTGACACCATGCAGCTCTTCATACAGCACTCTCCAGCATGCACAGGGTGGATTTCCACATGTGGGGCCCCATCTCCGCATCACCTTCCTGTTCCAGGACAAAAGCTGCCTCCAGGTGTTAGTGCCTATAAACCTTTACAGATGGGAGCACACTGAATAATACAAAGACATCAGAGCTGGTTTGCATGAGTCCCTCTTCATTCAGAAACACGAGTATCAAAGATTCCATGATCCAGGATGTTCTTTCTCCCCATTGCTGCATATGATGACAACCATGCAGGAGACATGAAAATGCCATTAATCCATACATATCCATGCTAGCAGCACAGCTGTTGAAGAGACACAAGCAATGCTGTCAGAGGAGCTGAGTTAATTTACATCATCCAAGGTTCATTATCCAAGGGAATACACTAGAGAGGGGTGGCAAGGATGATTGCAATCACAACCAATCTGTTCCCACTGAGCCAAAGCACAGTTTCTGATTTGGCAGGGCCAATAAACGACTGACCCACTTATACCTCTGTTTACAAGAGTTTGACTCAGTAAACAAGGGAGAGAGACAGACCAGCATACACTGTGCTTCACTTTATGGCTGCTAATTGTCTTGGATGACTATTTATTTATATAAATAATTTACCTGTGTTTCCCACCAAGAAAACAGCTGAGCCCTACATCATCTGCTAATGCTGACTTTAATGATCTACGTCCAGCACATGGGGTACCACCATTCCCATCCTGCTCCCCCAGCCCTGCAATAAGGCCCTTGTCCATCTGTGCAGGACAGATTAAATGATCAAGGACTAACAATGGCAACCAATCAGTCTGAAAAAAGTTCTTGTGGAATCAGACAGGCTTCCTCAGGGCAAGCATTGCCAATGAGGCCTCGCTACAGAGTCCTAGAGTCCTTGGCTGCTGATGCAGGTGGTTGAATTATTTGCAGTTAAACAGTTGGTCTAGCCAACTTAGACTCTTCTTCCAATCCTTGAAAAGTAAAATCTAGGGTTACATTTGTGAATGAGTCTATCATTCATCTGGCTTCATCGGGCAACAAATCTATTTTGATTTATGAAGCTATTGGGATGTTTTACTGAGGCTTTAGAGCTCATCCCTGAAAAGTTTAACACAATTATGTACCTTTTGTAAGGGATGAACCTGAGCATTAGTAAAAACTTCAACCTTGAAAGCTTTAAAAACTCCCAAATTAGACTAACATCTAGCCTTGTAAAAGGTGTGTATTTAGACCAGGTGCTTTTTAGTGCACTACAAGTAAGAGATGTTTTTGATGAATGTGTTTCCATCTTTTCTTAGTACCAGGACAGGCACCATGAACTTTGAATACAAATGTAGAGATTTTATTTCCATCAGGAATATGACAGCTGCTTCATACTCATTGCCTTAGATATAATTTCAAAGAAAAACTATGAAAATTTAAATACTTAAAGTTTGTCAAAATGTAGCTTGACTCCATTTGAAAGGCATAAATTTGTTGCAACTGCATATCCCAACAATTCATCCCAATGTGTATCACACATCCCAGTACTCCAGGAATGGCAGTTTGGAGATGAATTTTCATAATACATTACCATCTATTAGTGAGACATTTGTGCCACACTATACTTTATTATCTCAGACTCTAAATACTACACCATTCTCTGAGGGCCTGTTTCTTCAGCTATGCCTGTTGGTACCCTTTCCTCACACATTTTGTCCCATTAAGGTCTGTGGGTTTAATTTATGGATAAAAGCTTGCAAGATGAACCTAGATTACTACAGTGATGACTACTCACATATGGAGAGCTCAGAATATGTATAAAATAGCCCAAGCTGAACATTATGACAGTCAAGTGTTTATCACTGCTGGAACAGAAGAATGCACTGCTATTGCTAATTCTCCCTTTTCTACAGCTAAACAATTTTGGACTCCAGGACAGAGAGTGAAGAAATATTTACCAGCACAACATATGTGCATTGTGTATACAGCAGATCTGCAAACACATCACATGCAAAGATACTAACATTTCAGCCTCAAGCAGGTGCTTGTCTTCAAAACCAAATATATTGGTAACCTTTCTGCCAGATATATTTGGCAGAAAGCTCTGTGTTCAAATATAGGCTCCTCTGGAGCCTCAAGAATGGCTCCTCTAAATGTTAACTAACACCAGGAATGTAGAAAAATGTAAACAGCTTCCTTAGCCACTTCAGGCAGCTACTGCTTTCCCTTTGGAAATAGTAAGTGTGGCTATAAAAGAAAAATAATAGTAAAAAATTGTGAAGGCAGAGGAATGAAGTACTACCTGGTGCTGGAAAACTAAAAAACCTCAGTATCTTCATTTTTTGTGTCAATACCAAGGAACACCAAATACCTGTTTTTCAAGTATTCCTGACTGTATTCCCTAGCTTTGTTTTCCTCCAAAGTCTTTGGTTGCTCAACAAATGCAAACACTTTTTTATTTGCTAGTGTTGCCCCTTCCCTGTATCCTGGATTTGCTAACCACCACACAATTTGTTGGCAAACACTAGCAACATTCAGCCAAGTCAGGTCTACACCCACTGTCTTAGAAAAGCTCTTATTCTGCATTTCTGGAATATTTTATTACATCATGACATTTTTGCCACTTGCCCTATCAGTCAGAAGATAGGAATCAGTTTTCTCTGTAGTAGGTGAGAGGATGTGTCCTCTTTTAAATTCTTTCGTCTCTTCCTACCTTGCTACTCTCGTGAATGCTGCCTTCGCATAGTCCTTCAGTAAACGTTTCTAAATATGCTTCTGGACCTCTCATGATCTTTAACAGCAGTAGAGTCAGGTTTTAATTCTCCTGATCAAAAAACTTGTAGCAGAGATAAAGAAGAAAGATGATTCAGGTTCATATCAAACATCACTTCTATTGTGGTCAACATGGAGGTTTGGGCTCAATATTTCTGAAGCAGAAGGAGAATTTTAGCTTACTAACTATTGCTAGCTCCTTTCCCAAGGGAAAGCTGTCAACAGTTTCTTTTTCAAAACATCTCTCTCCATTTCTCAAAACAGGTTAAGTAAACCGTGTTCCCTTTCCCATAACAACTGTCCCCAGGTGTTGTTTCCTATTACTTAACCAATGAGGAGAAGTGTCAGGCCAATGGACAAATGATATACCTTTTTAGTGCCGCATGTTATAAAAGAAACTGTTGAATTGTAAATAAAGCCTTCTTTCTCTTCTGACAACTATATGGAGTCAATCTATTTTGTGTCCTACCATGACAGAGAGGTTCATTAGCATTCACAATCCTGGTGTGCAAGTAACACCACAGTTAATAATCAGTGCTATGTGTGGCTTACCCTTGATGCTTTACAAGACAAAATTGAGATAACCTGATGCAACATCTTCACTCACAATGCTCTCTGTGCAATTGCATTACCTCTGATATCACACAACAAAATTAATATTAGTCACAGCTTATTCAACCATATGTTTGAAATGTATGGGAGGTGCCATTTCAGCTAAAAATCACTCATAAGCTCTTTTCCCTCTGCTTCACCAACAGGTGGGCGAAGACAGCTCCTTACTGGTGGGGTCCAGAACACAAGCATACATGTCGGCATGACTGGAAAACCCAGTACCAGTTTAGCAGAGAGAATGTGAAATAGCAATGCAGCTTTCTCCTTAGAGTGTGTATCAATAAACACTGCTTCACACTGCTTCACACTCCTTTTGTGGGTATCTGACTTCACTGTGTGTGAGACAATGCATCAATACCCAATTTACAACAAGGAGGTAGAAGCTTGGAAACTTTTCTAGTGGAGCAAGAAGTCCTCTACTTCCCCAGTGAGACCTACTGGCATTGGCAATAACCCACAGAAGAAAGTTCAAGAAAGTTCAAGTTCAAGAAATAAATTTGAAAAGCAGATCTTTAACCTAGAGACACATTCACAGAGTGAAGATTTCAGTGCTTAAACTGACTGTCCCAAAGACATTACAGTCAGAGGTCCCTCTAGACTTGGAATAAAATGGGGCCTTTTCAGCTAATGACAGACAGGGTGGTACAGCTGTGTATGTGCTTGTGCCCTGAAACCTCTATATGCTTTAGAACAAGAATAAGACCTCTTTCAGTACTGATAATTATATCAACTCATTCTATAAACTAAAAAAGCCCTGAGAGCCCTGGGCAGCAGAAGTAATAATACATTATATTGAGCATTAATATCGCAAGAAAATAAAAAAGTTCAGAAATGTGGTTACCTTTCTATTTCCAGTTTTCAAGAAAGAACAATAGGCTATTTTTCACTTTGCAGTCATGAGTTATAACTCTTTAGTCATGGAGGAAAACCCAGTCCAAATAATTTTTTGATGATTCAGGCAGACCTCCATATATTTTTCTTCACTTAAACATTTTGACAGATGGACAGATTAATTTAATTTTATAGTTTCTTTCTCCCCCTCTCCCAACAAGGCTCTAAAACCAATATTAAGGCAAGAAGAGCATGACAATTCACAAATCCCACTTCTCACTGTTTGGTAAATAACTCCTATGTGACTGCTTTTGCTTTTCTAGAGAATCCTCATCTTTCACTGCTTTTGCTTCCAACAAGGAATTGCAGTTCACCTAATCATATATCTGCATGCTACTGCCTCTATTAGTTTGTCATGCCTCCAATACACTGGTCTCCACTTTTTCCTACAAGTGCCTAGTGACCCAGTACAAGTGTTTTATTTGTGGTTTTAATAAATAGGGTTCCCCAGAATTAGGGATATTCAGAAGAGGCTACAGATGAGGGAACTTAAAATATACTGCCAAAATAATGGGAATGCATTTCATCAGGATTTTAAAACACAGGGAGAAAAAAAAAAAGGTTACCTTTTTTTACCACCCACCAATGTGGAACTTCTGGAGGTTACAGAGCAATGTGCTCTAGGACACAAGGAAAGAGAAGGCTGGTGTGCCAAGCTCAGGTGACCAGCAAGTACCCGGGGTATCAGGAAACCAGATCTCTTTTCAGTCTGCTATGAACTTTCTTTCCAGCCCCACAGCCACTCAGCTTGTATGTTACAGCACACACTTTTTTTTTTTTTTTTTTGTAAAGCAAGTAAAAAGCAGTACGTTTTTGAAGTGCTTTGAGTAGGAAATGTTAGATAGGTCTTGTCTAGAGGCCATACAACTAATCTGACTTCTCTATCAGGTTGTGCAACGTCACTGGTCTACATAAACACTGTAGACCTATATGTACATTGAGGCAGCTGTTATTGGTGACATGCAGGAAAGGGTGGTTTTGCTCTGCATACTCTGCAAATACAGCAGTGATCAGATCCATACAGACAGTTTAAGAAAAGGTCAGGGCTCAAACTTCCTCTAGGAGTTTCTACTGTTTCCAGAAGTTCTCATAAATTTATCTTGATTTTTTTGGGTGATATATTACATAAACCAGAATAATCTCATGGTCATGTTCTTTGGTGAATTCAGAGAGCAAATATACTTTTATTTCCAGAACAGAGAACACAGTCATCTGTCCCATTAATTATTGCCCCCTGAATTCACTTAGTATCAAGATACTTTTCACTCCTCAAATCCACTTTCTTCATTCTTATCCATTATTCCCTCAAGCACAACCCTCCACAGGAGCAGCATAAAGAATTCCTGGTTAGTGTGGGAGATGCAATCTCATTTTTGGCCATGATGGTACTAATGAAGCTCACCAGAGTGATTAATTAATCTTTTTGATATATTTGCTCATGTCAACTCCAGGAAAGATTCTGCCAGTCAGGTTAAGGTTAACACTGGAGTATCAACTCTTCAAAGTGTTAACTAGATCAGATATGATATAGACATGACATGGGCATGATTTTCATCTATCTGACTCAAGGAAAGTGAAAATCATGTGTAGGAGGCTTACTTTCTTCCCCTGTGTTTGTATCTCTGTTCAGTCTTTCCCAGATACTTTCAGATAATCTAGGGTTATGCTGTGACAACTGAGAATGCATGTGTTTCTCAGATCCTCTTTAGATTTCCAATGAGAAAATTTCTTGTCCCAGCACACCCCCTTGATCTCAGAATGAAACAACATTAGAAGGGTTGAAGTGTGAAGAGTGACCTAAATGATTTACAGTGCTTTGCAGTCATACTCAATGGAAGAGCTCCTATTCTCTTTAAAAGTTAATAAACTTCTCACTTTAAGTGACAGGATTTGCACAACTAAGAGAAAAAAAACATTTAAAAATATTAAAAAATATATACCACTGCTTTCTCCAGGCATAAACATCCTCTGTCTTCTTATCAGTGTTTCAAACATCTGGCTTTAGCTTGTTAGACTTCCAGCATTGAGAGGAGAGGGGAAGAACAGCAGAGGCAAAATTCTCAAACACCTTCTGGGCCTGATTTAAAGTATGTGGTTATCATGGGGGGCATCAGCTAGGAAAAGCTGCCACTTCAGCTGCTACATACACAAGGGTCAGTAAGATGAAGAGGCAGGATGAATGCTACAAGACTGAGGCACATGGAAAATGGAACACTTATGTGGGTGAATGACAGAGATCATGAAAGAACACCCTCATAAATAAATCTATACCTTTCTTCACATCCCATCTCTGTCTCCCCCTCAGCACCTCTTGTCTCCCTTCTCACACAAATCAAGCTGGGGTCTGGGATATTGGTCACCCTTCAGGTAGCAACACTGAAAAGCACATCTTCTCTTCCCCAGTATTTCCAATTTGTTATTACCTGCTGCTGGAAATCATGCCCTTGAAATTACAAAGTGTGTGTCACAAACATACATTGTTCTTCTGGGAGACCTGCCTCACTGGAACTTTTAATCTAGCTCATAAAAAAACCCAGCAAGTTAGCTTAAAATGTTAACTGGGTGGTTCACCAAACTTAAAATGTTCTCTTACTGTTTGGTTTAGGGAGTGCACACACTAATCACTGGGCTAGAGGCAGTAATTCCCATTTTGTGGGTAATGATGAGAAGCCTGAGGCAAATACCCAGCTAGTTAGGATGGGACTGAAATGAATTATGTTTTTATTTTTGTCTTAATGCAGAGATGAGGTTTATCTTCGAGACATGTTTAACAAAATATGATCATCTAATTCTAATGTAAAAACCTCAAACCGCCTCTGAGATGAACACAAAAATGCTATCTAAAAATCATTGACTAAAATGTATTCATTATCACGTCGCTTTCTTTATCTTAACAGAGGCCAAGACTGTCTTCTGCACCAAATCCCAGGGTCCCACACAGCCTCCCCAGCTGAATCTTGCATGAGCATCTGCCATCCTTCCTCATACTACTTTGGCTAAACATGTTATGCATTAATCACATTAAATGCACAGATTAACTCAGTCTTACTGCAGCACTTTCACCCTCACAAAACTTGGTCCCTTTCTGTGAGATGTCAGTAGAGACAAAATTTTGGAATGGATTTGTTAGTTTGAGTTAGAAAGAAAACAAAGATCTCAAATTCAGAAAGGCGCTAGGAGAACCTTGCAAACCACATTTTATAGACACATTTCATCCGCCATGAAGGAATAAGACCTGAGTCTCTTTGCCAAAGACAGCACATTACAAAACAAGAAGAGAGGACTATAAAGATCCTGTCTTGGATCAATTTGACACTGTCATTACCACCACAAGCAGTGAAAAATACAGCTATATCTGCAATTACTGAAAAATTCAACAAGAACAAACTTGGTAAAACTAGAATTTTAACCACAGTAACACATTTTGAAACTGTCTCCCCCATCCCCTCAGTTGATACAAATGGTCAAACTTTTCATATGCCTCAAGTCAGTTGCACATCACCATCTTCTGGGTCACCAGCACCATGCCCAGCAGTATGTAAAATAACTATTCTTTCTATATTGAGACAGAACTAGAGTTGGTTTAGTGGCTGGTGAAGGCTGCTAAGACAAGACTTCTGATTATGCTGCCCTAGGGAGCACAGGAGGTTTTGCGGGAAGTAGAGGCTGATTCTATTTCAGTTTCCTGCAGAACAAGACACCACAGCTGCACTGTCATTATGCAGGGTAGGGTCCCAGCTCTAAATGACACTTTGAGTTAAATAATGATTTTTTTTTAAAAAAAATGGGTTTTTGTCTGTCTGATCTTGTATAGACAATTTCAGGGAAAGAAAAACCTGGTTTAAAAATGATTTTTCTATTTTGGAAATTGTGAGGCCAGAGCATTTCTTCAAATGTGCAAAAGAGGGATTACATCTTCCCCACTGAGGAACTGTGGCCACTGAAACATGCACTATAAAAATCAAAATATCTACAGTACTGAGAACTGGAACAGAATTTTTGGGTTTGAGTTTCAGCTAAGCTCTCAATTGAAAACCAAAATATTTGTTGATAAAATAGAAAATTAAAACTTTTAAGACAAATGTTTGACTACTACTAAGGTTGGTTTTGGTGGGGGTTTTTTTTGTTGTTTTTTTGTTTGTTTGTTTGGGGGTTGGGGGGGGGTGTTTTTGTTTGAGGGGTTTTTTAAGGGATTTTTTTTTCTATGTGGTACTTTAAAATGCAGTCAACACAATACATATGGGATGAAAATCCACTTGGTGTCCAGGATATTGGTCTAACTGAAATTTTAGCTGAAGTCTCTGTCAGTTAATTATTTCCAAGTAACTGTGTTCAGATCTAAGATATCCCAAACGACACACCAGAGCTGTCAATTCTCATCAGAATATTATTAATAAAGGACCAAATAGCAAAAATAGAAGGTGAGGTCAGCCCTTCAGATGACTCAGGGAACACTTCACTCGGGGCTGGTTCCCTGTCTGTCTCCTGGATCCCCGATTCCTTCCCTCCCGAGCGCGGGGCGCGGCGGTGCGGGCGCCCGGGTGCGCATGGATGGATGGCGAGAGCTGGCGATAACCCTCGAAGGTCCTTGCAGGGCACAAACCTGAGCCGGGGCAGGGCTGCTGTGGTTGTTGACAGCCAGCCCACAGCGTGTCCTGCGTGGGCAAAGCTCTGAATGCTGCTGAGAGATCAGCGTGGAGTCAAATGCCGGACGCCCTTAGCTTACTATAGACACGAGTGAGGGCTGCCCAAACCTGTCTCTTCATTCAAAAGTTACTTTCTCAACCCTTTGTAAAGATACGACAACTTTGAAAAGACTTAAAAATAAATAAAGTAGACAGATGGTGAGACCCCAGCAAATCAGGGATCAGGTTCAAGTAATGTTGGCACCCACTGGTGCTTTCAGTGGGAAATTCACTATTAATCACTTTTCCCAACCTGAACAATTGTAGGCAAAGACTGGCTATTTTAATTACCTCATCGATTATTTCTCTAAGCTGTCTTTCTGAAATCTCAAAATGAAACACAACAAATTGGAGAAAAAAAAAATGCAGTTTGCTCTTCACAAACATAGCTCTATAAAAAATTACTCCCTGAATATTGCGGCTCTAAACAAGGTAGAGGTACCTCTGTGTGTCTGCTCATATGCTTTCATTAATCTGCAATCTTCTACACACGTGTATTGTGCAAAAATGCGAAGTACAATAAAGAACTGAAACTCTGGGTTTATGAAACTTCTAGAATAGCATACAAGCAGACTTGATATGCAGCTCAAGTAAAGTAGTCCCTGACCCAGGAAAGCACTCCAACACATGCTTTATGTTAAGTCTGTGAATATTGTTACTGAAAGCAAATGAGACCACTTGGTGTTGGAAGTGTTTTGCTGGATTGAAGCCTAAAGGAACAGGGGAACTGCATAAAAGAGTTTTTATGACAAGTAAGAGGGAGAATTCTCGACAGTACTGTCAGAAACAAAAAAGGACTGGACATCTTCTCCACTGGTTACTAGGATATCCAACTCCCATTTACCCATGCCACATAAACTCCAAACTCCCAGGAGCTAAAA
>WBMY01002657.1:37252-83345 GCA_013397315.1 Donacobius atricapilla
AAAAAAAAGAGAAGGCTTAAAGCCTTGATCAGTTAATGGAAAAATTGGGAAGATATTTTCCTTCTAAGTCATAATGAATGCTTTGTACCTTCAAGACAAAAAACTTATTTTTGCAATATATCATTGCAATCTTCAATTACACTTTTAGATGCCTGGAAAACTCTGTTTGTAAAGGAAATACCCTCACCAGTTATAGGAAGAATTAAAATAGGGAAGGGCTTACCAAAAAAAAAAAAAAAAAAAGATAAAGACCTGTTTTTTTCTGGAGCAAACGATCTTGTATATTACCTTGGTCCTGTATAGGCATGTTGGGAAAAATAAAAATTTGTCCAAAGTCAAAAACCATGTTTGTGCAAAAACCATGAATGAGGGTAAGTTGCTAGAATACTGAGCAGCTAAGCCAGGGAGAGGAGGTCACAGGGATGTAGTAAAAGAGCATGATTTTAGTGCACCTCAGAGCAGCAAAATGGTTCTGGTCCCCTGAAATGCAATATCCCATCTCTTTTCTTCAGAGATGAGCAGATCTGCACTGTCCCTCCCACTCTGAGACAGAGGTAGATGTCAGCAGTCAACCAAAACAACATATCAACATGGCTATTCAAAAATGAAGTGAGAAGCACGGAAAAAGATCAATCTTCACACACATCAGCTTCACTCCTTCTCTGCCACCTTGGTCACCATGTGTGAATTGAGAGCATGACTGCAACATCGATTACACCCAAGGAAATGATTCTGCAAACAGTGGCCTTGTGACAATAGTTTTTAGATTTTCTGTGCTGAATCACAAAGGCTTGGTGTTCAAACATGGTGTGGAAAGTAGCAAAGATATTTTGACAAATATGATGATTAACCCCCAGCAAAAAGTTGCTCATCCTAAATAGAATCTTGCCAGAAATGCTCTCGCCTTGTCCTGTCCAAGTGTTTATTCACTAGAATGCTAAAAGTTCGCAGGTTTTGTGTAACTTTGCATAGATACATTCAATTTTTTTATTTCTCTGCTCTTATCCCCTGAAATATAGTTGTGTCCTATCATTTCATGCCCAGGTAAAAGCCCCAGACTGTTGTCAGAGTACCTCAGAGACACATGTCTTTCACCTGGATGGAAGCAGTAGACAGTGTAGTAGCAGCTCACCTTAATAGCATGTTGTCTGGGAAAAAAAAAAAATAAATCAGCCTTGTGAAGAACAAAGAAAACTTCTACTTGAATCTGGAAAAATGAAAACTGAATTTTCTTAAGCTAGTTTGGGAGGTTTTTCTCCTCATCTAATTTCCACAGCCTAGCAGTAAGATTACTTTCATGGAGATGATTTATTCAATTTTGCATCAGAATGTATTATTGTTTCAAGCCAGTAATTTTCAGAAATATAAAGGAACTTTGGAAGTGAGTGGCTTCCAGTAGCTCGAGATACATGTTTGGTACAACCTGTACACTTCTGACGTATATTTCACCCAGCTGAGGGGAGTATCTTGCACACAGCAATACCCACCTCTCGTGAGAAACCCAACCACAGAACATCTCAACTCATGCACTTGGGACTCTCTTAGCCTTAGATAATAGTCTCAGAATAATCATACTGAAAATGATAACTTTCTCAGTATCAAAGATTACTTCCCTTGAGGCTTCTCAGTTCCTTCCTGTCAGACGATTTTCCTTCCTTCATACTCATGTCTTCTTTCTCACCTACCTCTCCCCTTCCTCTTTTTTCAACTCTCCTATCTCCTTTATTCTTTCACATCTTTCTGTTCTTCTCCCCCATCTTAACCCTTCAAGGAAAGAGAAAAGAACCAATCCCCCCCATTTGTGTATATGTCCCCAAAGAGACTCTTGTCTGGGACTTGATAAAGGGATGTCCCTCTTTAAATTTATACTGACACATAAAAAGAGCAATGAGGTCACAAACTTACAAGGAAAGATTAAATCTTTTTTGAAGGTCTTTCTCAGAGACTCACCATCACATTTTCAACAGTTATGACACCAATTAATTGAAAGCATCTTAATTCCTATGATTTTGGAAAAAAACCCCAAAATATCGTAATGGAATTATTCTTAGGAGCAAAAGTGATCAATTTGAGTAAGGGTGGATAAATATAATGGTTTGGGCTTTGTTTTGTATATATAATTTTGTACATAAAATTTGTCCTCTAATCTCAGAACTGTTCTCTTACTGTTAATCTCTTCCATGTGTTGTGTGAACTACTCTGTATTTTGAGAACTTTTTCACATCAGTTTTGCTTGAAGAAAGAAATCAGACATACTTTACTGCTTAGCTATCCTGTTGAGTCCAAACAAACAGTCCCATTAGGTGACATCACCCTTACTAACCTTTAAGAAATTCCACCTACACAATACTCCTTCAGCAGCACTTGCACACAGTGAAATGGAACATTAAAAAATCAGAAAATGTTGCCAGTTGGATTGAGTCATCTGTACTTGTGAACATCTCATGAATGATAATGCAACTCCAAGCTGAAGTGAGGCATGTTAACCTGCACAACTGTAAAACTGCACAAGCATTTAAATCTCTTCGTATAGATACCTCCCTGCCCCCCCCAAACCACTTACAACGCTGAAGTCACATTATGCCTACATCATACAAAAACTGAACAAGTAATGAAACAGCAGTGATCTACTTACACACACAAATTATAAGTGTTCAGGTCACATTTCTGCAAAGTGAGTTACTTAGGTACCACTCCACAGATGAAATATTAAAACGAAGATAAGTATGGCACATTGGCTCCTCACATCACAGCCGCTGGATGGAGGTATCTCCATCTTTGCTGCCTGGAGGCTATCTGCTGGCTAATGTCAAACCACCTATGTGCACCAGAGGAGCTCAACAAAAAATGCGGTGGAAGATTCTTTCTTTTGCCGTTGACTTAATGAAACGTGTCTGTAGAAGACTCTTAAAATGCCTCTCCCACTGCTGCAGCCACTGTCTTTTGGGAAAATTCTACTTTTATAGAGCTTAATGAACATATTCTTAGCTAAATGAAGTCTAAATGAGACTTCACTATTCTTTCAGCTTTGAAATACAGTACAAACAAGAATGGATGTGTTCCAACATAAAAATATAAACATTTCTATTCCTGCTCTTATGTTGGCTTCTTGCATGAGAAAAAAACCTAAAAGCAAAATCCCCAAATGTGGTAATTTTACTTACTTTAAATAAATTAACTTACTTTAAATAAATTGAAATACAGGCAGTTTTCTTGAATTCTGTAGAGGGCTGGGTTTCTTCACACAAGATGATAAGTTCTAACTTTAGTGTCCTAGAACACTATTAAAGAAAAATAACACATAGATGAGAAATCAGTAGTTTCTTCATCTGAGAAATGTCAGAGTGCTGAAAAAGTAACTTTCTCAGTTGAGTGGCAGGGGGGAGAGGAGGGAGGAAAGTGTTTCCAGGAGATTTTTTAACCTTTTTTCTCTTCTATATTTTGTTTTGCACCCAGAAGATTTTAATACTTTCATGACAGCTCTCATAGCCCACTGTCTTTTGTTGCTGATAACCTGACAGAACACCATAAAGTTGCTCTTTCTATATCACTGGCTGGTGAAGAAGAACACAGTAATGATAGAAATTCACAACTACAATTTCACTATTGAACTATCTCAATTTTTTCCCAACTCTCCAATCTTAACTTACCGAGCAACCTGTCAGTTTGCAGGACATTTACACAGCTCTCATTTATGGAATATCTGGGGGCCCAGATGTATAGAGACAGTTAAACCTCAAAGATGGACATTGAGTGTTTGTGGGTTATATTTTTTGCAATGTTATAAATATCTAAAGAAGTTTCTATTTGCAACTTTAGGCCTTTCAGTGTGGTGCTATTCCTAAGTATTTTATTGATTAGCTACTTGAATACATAGCTATCGATCTTAAATTACTCTTAATCAGTCTAACCTCAACTGGAACACATCCTTCATATACCACACTCTTCCTGTCAACCACTTTGTAAGCATTTAGCCAGTATTTGTTAAGACTTGTATTTAAAGTTGGAACAAATTTCTTCAGTTTCTGAAGCTGTTCAAACCATGGATTGCTGTTTCTCAAAACACCTCTGAATGCATGTTTACACTGCAAATCAAGCCAAGTTTGAAATTATTCTCCAGGTCAAACTTGCTCACTCTGTTGTTCATATGTGAACATACACCAAGATACAGACTGAGGACAGACAGTCCCAGAAACTCCCTGAGGTGGAGCCTGAAAACTGACAGCCAGGTAATACAGGTTGACTTTTTTGTTCTTGATGCTGTGGGTAAATCATCCATGCCCAGGACCAAGCAGGTTCATCCTAAGCTCTTCCCAAGCTCTTCCCAAGCACAGTCTTAATGTTCTGAGTCCAAGCTACAGCCAGTCAGCAGAGCTGAAATAAGAGCCAGCAACGTGGAATCACACAGGCCTCAGAAGTCACCATGGTTAACCTCCTCCAAGTATGCTCTTAATCTCCCAAATCATTTAAAACTAAACAACTTAAGGGGAACAATAAATCAAGGCAAAAGTCCTTCTACGTTCTCACCAGAGTTTTAAAGTTATAAGAACAAAATTCAGACAGAAGAGATCATACTTAGGAGGAGTTCCACATAGAAAAATTACCTTGCTAAAGCTAAATCCATGGCATGCCCTTCTTTTAGAAAAGCTGGCTTAACTCTTCTGCACACATACACACTGAACAGAGAGCAGAGCTTGTCCCTTCCCCTGTTTCAATACAGACCTTTTAAATTTGGTTTGTAAATGACCTTTGCATCCGTCCTCTTTGTTAGCTGCTGGTAACAAAGATAAAATACAAGGATAGAGTGGTCAGTGTTCTCCAGGAATACCTGTTTCCACTTACTCTTGTCAGATATGAAAGTGCAGCAGCAGTATTGAGTATTCCAGCTACTGCCAACTGTGTGAGATGTACAAAGCAGCTCAGGGAAGAGCTCATAGGGAGAGACAAACGAGAATGAGTATATTAACCCCCTCACACTCATCCTAGCATGAAATTCAATAAACAGAGCTTGCGGCACAGTGCTGTAAAAATAACATCTTTAAAGGCAAAGGGAAAAATCCAAGAACATTTTTGGAGAACAGGCAAAATTAGGCATGTGCCCACTCTGTGGGGATAGCCAGATGCCTAATGGTGATTACTGCAGGCTCTTTCATCTAAATACACTGTAGGTAGGAAAGGAAAAGATTAAAACAATTTTACTTCATCTCTCTTATTTCAAAAACATATGTGCAAGTGGCATGGGATGAAGTGCAAAATATTAATAATAAGGTCCCCACTCAGACTGTTCACAAGATCTTAAAAACCGCACAAAATAAAACAAACCAACCAACCAAAGCACCCCAGTCTCTTCTCACCTGCTCCTTTGACGAATATACTTGGCACTATTTTCCAGGCAAGGATCAATTCTTTGACAATTCCTACACATTTATTTAGGGATTTAAGTCTTCAAATTGAGCCCTGCATGGTAGGTGCCATATCACCCCACCCCCTGAAAAAAGACAAAGACAAACAGGAAGACAGGGCAAAGAAATGAACTATCTTAATCTGATTTTAGCCTCCTCTCTCATCTGTCACATTTTTTTTACCTCATAGATTTCCTCTTACAAAGTCTCTCCTTATTACAGTGCTTCAGATTAAAGCTGTCTACTGCAGCTGGGTTTTAAACAGCACCATCCCAGCAAGGTTAAGCATGTTTTAAGAAGACTCTCATTTTAGGCAAGATGGGTTAATTATGAGGCTGTTTATACAGCGTTATTCATTAATTTCAAGAATATCCAGTACATCGGGTTTTCTCTTGGAGGGAGAAAGTCTGCAAGAGAAAATCCAGATAATGCAGCACTTTTTGGCTGTTGAGAAAGGCTTAAGGCCAGGTGCTGCTTTATTGCTTCCATACAGCTACTGTTTTCAACTGGAACAAACACGCAAACATCCACAGAATTTAACTCTTCACTCTTCTGTTGACAGATTCTCTCCAGACTTGTGTGACTGATGTTAGCCAGACAGAGTCCTAGAGGTAATGTTCCTGCTGCTAAATTTATTTGTTTTAACCTATAAACGACTGTGGTAACAGAATCCACAAAATTGCAGAAATAGAAACAAGTGTTTTCTGAAACTCATCAAAAAATGTTAATCAGTTAGTCAGCATGAATCATTACTACAGCAGGGTTTCCCAAAAAGCATTTTACAAATCGGGGGAAAGAAAGTACACCTCTCCTAATCTCATTAGATTTTAAGCAGGAAAATGAGGTAAGTAGCACCAGATATTATATGTGTACAAAAGACAAAAACATGTCTAGTTCCTTGCCTCTTGAGCACATAATCACATTATCACAACTTGACAAGAACAGTAACAATGTTCTATTAGACTTCTATACAGCTCTTCATGTGGTTTGTAAATTACCTGTAACTTTGCAGCAGACTGAAATTCAGAGAGGCTGAAAAGAGTAAGTATGGACATTGCTCAACTGGCAATATCCCTAGGTACTAGAACAAAAGCAAAAGATACTAGAAGATGTGGTAATTGTCAATAGGACGTACTTTTACACACAATATCACAGTGTTGCATGACCTGCATAGACTGAAAATAACTGTTGGACAAGACAAATGAGAGTGGGTACCCATGGTGTTCTTTGGATTAATACTACTCTTACCTCTCATCCTATGACTTAGGTACCCTGATAATTAGATTACCTCAGAAAGATGAATTGGCCACATATACCCAAAAGAATTTTAAAAATCAGAAAGAAAATTTTAAAAACTTGCAAATTCTGCCATAGGACACACTCACAGGAGAGAAATCCATGTGGCACAAATCTAGCCCTGGAATTTAAAACTGGTTTGTTCACTGACCCATGGATTAAGACAGATAAAAGCTGCCAACTTTACTGTCTGATCATTGAAATGAGATGGAAAGTAAATACAACTGGAAATCATTGTGCCTTTGGATTTTATTTTTAACTTCCTTTTATTTTCTGAGTGTGTTTGGCATAAATGTTACCATTTAGAAATGGAACAATTCTTAATAAACATTCTAATACATCCTTCTACAGTTTCCTAATTGCCCACTGTGGAGCATTCACTGGAACACTAGCTGGTCTATATTTCATGGAGTTTCAACCATTTTCTTTTAAAATCATCCTATGTCTAATACATAAATTATACAACCTGGAAAAGGCTGGGTTGCAACCTATCTGACCTTTTTATTAAGCCTATTTCCTTTTTCCAGACTGTTCCCCCCAGGAAAGGAGACTGAGATACAGGAAACTTCTGGTATGGAAAACATTGGAACTGGATGATCACCTAGATCTTTCTCTTCCTAACACTGACTGCTATTCAGCCAAAATGCTTCCTACCTCTGGGTTTGTCTCATTTCACATGCCCACACTGATTCCTCTCATTTGTCTTCATCTGGCACTTGAGCCGGCTGCTGCTCAGCCAAGTTAGGTGCATTACACATTTTCATCTTTCCTTGTAAGCAGTCATGTCAGCCCCCCTAATCATCTGTGTTGCATCTGAATTTCCTCTGATTTGCCTGTATCAAAGCATCAGGAGCTTCCAGAGACAGCATCTGAAACTGCATAGTAATCTTGAGCAGGTTTTTGAATGGCACTTGGCAAAGTATGGAACAGGGAAAGATGCAGTTTAAATTTCAAGCAGCCGATTACCTCAGCAACTGCATTCAAGGTGCTCACAATTCCACGCCACAACATGTGCATCTGAACCCAAACTACCCTTTGAGAGAGGAGCTGGGGATGGAATTGATCAATGCAACAGTGCACCTTATGCTCAGGGAGTATCAGGGCAAGAGGTCCTGTTAAAGATCAATAAAGGAACGTCTGTAAGCTCTGACACACACCAACAGATCTCAGCGATTGCAGTACCATCAGCCTTTGAGCTGGGCTTCAAAATTAACCAGAACTTAGTCCAGATATGAGGCTCTCCACCATCTTCACCCTGTAATACACTCAGTGAAGCAAATAGGCTGCCTTCTTTCCTTTAAATGATGTTTCCAGACAGTGTTAGGTAGAAGGTGATGGGGGTATCTCTCCAATTCCAGTAAGGCAGCATGGGCACATTAAAAGCACAGCTCATGCTTTAAAGTCCACAGCTCAGGAAAAAAAAAAAAATAATTTCCTCTCAGCAAACCCTATCTAAATAATTTGTTTGTTAAGGACAGTGAATTATGTCACTGAATTACTGGGAATAAAATACTGTCTTAGCTGGTCTATGATGAAAAGCACATATATACCCCAAGATTATTTTCTCTCTCCCAAGACTAAAAATAATTTTTTTTTAAACCAGCTTGAATTGAACACAAAAGTAAAGAAATCTTGTCTTTGGGAGCATGTACATGCTGTCCTCAGGAAATTTTCAGCTCCAATAATGTCACTGAAACTCAGAGATGACAATAAAAAAGGAATTGGTATATAAATCGTGTTGGTTTATGGTAATAGCAGCTTTTTTGCCAAAAGGTAACCCTTAATATTCTGTACCATTCTGCTTGTGAATGTGTTCACTTCTCCAAACATGAAAACTAAACCAACATGGATGTCAGAGTGTTCCCTGTGAGGAACCACACTCTACACCCTTGGTGATTTCCAACTGGCTTATGCTAGTGTAAATATGGGATCAGAGAACCAAACCAGGTCTCACAGCCAGATCCTCAGTGAATATAAACTAACACTTCAACCAACTGCTGTGACTGAGAATAGGACTCTGTCAGTAAATTACTTTCTATTATGCCTTACAGAGCTCTGCCACAGAGCCCCACTAAGCCCTGGTTGATAAGGGGCTTTATTTTCCCTACCTGTGGAAAATGCTAATTAGCATGAAACACAGTAAGCATATGAACAGATGTCAACCACTCACTGCTTATTATTCAATGAAATGACAAGGAAAACCAGGTTTATACAGCTCTGGCTGGAATTGCTAGATAAACTAGACTGAAACTAATCTAAAAATACTATTACTAGTATCATGTTGTGTTAATTGGTTGCATGAGCACATGAATTTCACAGTCAACACCAATTCTGGTCTATTTTGAGTTAGTCTTATCCCAGATCTACTTTGTTCCAAAATATTCTGATATTACAGCACTTTTTCATAGGACTGTAATGCTATTTATTGCATTTTTCTTGCAAAGGAGAAAAGGGACATGACCTTTGCACAGGAGCAGAATTACTGTCACAGTAATTCTGGGACACTGCCCAATGGAAACATTTCCTATCAGTGGAAAGATAGCAGAAGAAAGCTGACACACCTCACCAATTTTTTCAGAGAACTGTGATGCCTCCAGCATACACATCCACAAGACCTTTAACACAGTCTTCCTATTGTGAGCTTTGTCAGCCTCTTGCTTTGTCCTTTGTCCCCTCAACATTCCCCCTCCCACAAGAAGACTGTCCTCTGTACGCTCCACACTTCTTTAAGGCAAAATGGTACTCATAGACCCGGGAAGGAATTAGGATATTGCAGATACCCCAAGCAGAGAAGGCACCTCTTCCGGCCTCTGCTCTGCAGGGGCTTCCAGGGAGAAGATAACCCTCAAGGACTCTAATACTTTCTCCACTGATAGCTTTTCCCTGCCTGGTTGCCCCTCAATACTGGAGATGAGCTTCCCTAGGACTCATAGCAGTCGCGTTAACATGGCTACATGGCTCTGTGAAACTCCCAGGGACTGGGAAGGTGGAAAGGGAATCTCCTGTCATTCCGTGGGTAAGCAGGCACAAATCCCTAGGGCTGCAATTTATACAGACACACCTCCCCCTCTTGGGGGAAACCACAGATTGCCCTTCTTGGCTGATTCCTTTTTGTCCTCCCTTCTCTTCCCACATCAAATGGCAACAAGCTTTGATCAAGAACTTGAGTGCCTGAGATTATACTGTAGTACTTTCTGATTTATTGCTTTTCATTCCTCTCTGCTTCCCCAGTACGATTTTGATCTGCACTCTTCTAGGAACTTACTTTTCACCTGTCCTTCTCCCTATTTACAGGCCAGCCAGATTAGAGCAAATTACCAGCTTTTCACAGATTTTATTATTTGGGTTACATAAATGCTGGAAAAATTATTTTAATTGCAGAAAATATGTTTTATGTTGTCTTTCCTATGAGTTTTCTAGAGTTTTTACTGGTTTTGAGTGGGAGGAGATACAGATACACAGCAAACAATTTTGAATTAGTGGTGACTCTTACACTTAAAATCTGTCTAGTATTATTCATTGGGACCTGTCTAACATCTAATGAGTGGATCTGGAGAAATGGAAGGACAGTCTGAGGAACTTCAGCATCCTTCTGTGGCTTCTGAGGGAAGGCCAGATGCAGAGACCTAATGTCTAATGTGGATGGTCAGCATATAAGCGTCAGGCACTTGGAAACTCTCTTCTGTGCTGTCAACCACAAGGGTTTACTTATGAGTTTTCACCACTGCTCCCAAGATCTCCCTCTATTTTCCTTCACATCATCCTGCTGCTGAAAAATATCTAAGATTCTCTGTCTTTTATAAGAGGTCTATGTGAGCAGCTTTCTCCCAAAGTTTTCTACTCTCCATTTCTCCTCAGTGTCCTCTCAGTTCAGCATTGCTCTTAAGCCTGTTCACCCTTCAAAAAAGCTCAATATTTTTGTTTGCCAAAGGCTCTGCTCTCTGTGAGTCACAGAGAACATGACTCCTGTGGTACAAACAAAGTTCAAGGCTGAGGTTACTCAGTCTATAAGAGGAAAGCTCTCAGGCAGCGGAAACAATAGCATGTCCAGATGCCAGACCTCCCTCAGCAGACACTGTCCCAAAAGCCCTGCATGCAAAACAGGTCACATTTCAGCCTCCTGATCTGAAGACAGCATGGTTCAATGTAGAGGCAATATTTATGGCTATACAGCTCTTCTATCAGAAGTAAATGTAAACTAACAAGTTTATATTTTATTAGCTAAGAAGTTAATCAAGAGTGTATTTTTTTTGCTTTACCATATGCTGCTATAGATTCAAGGCATGTCAGGGTTGCATGAGTTGTTCTTGAGAGGCAGTGGAAGTCCAGGGGAATATCGATATGGATATCAAGGGAGGCAGTTTTTTTGTTACACAGACACATGTGGTAAGATCACACCAGCTGTTTACTGCCAGGATCACTTACAGCATGGGGCCCTGGCTGCAGCAGTCATGAGACGTGGTTGTTCCTTACAGAAATTTCAAGACAAAAAAACCCAGTAGTATATTTTGCCACCAGAAATACCAAAATATATTTTTTTCTTCCCATTTTCCCAGTGGGGTTTCCTGAACATCAGCAGGAAAATATTAGCTCAAATACTGGGTAAGGCATTGGGTTGGTTATGATGCCTATTTTAGTAAAGACAGTTTTCTGTGGATATACTTTAATTTTGCAACCAAGAGATTATGCTTACTTCGGCATATACCAAAATTAAAGAAAAGAGATCAGCTCTTTTCCAGTAAGCTTTAAACTGGTTTCCTCTATGATATAATTTTAACAACTTTTTGGGATGAATGCCAATGTGACTTGCAGAGAAAGCTTTACAGGCAAATGAGCAAAAAGTCACTGTTGAATATTCTACATTTAAAAGTATGTATTTCAGGATAGTGTATTTAAAAAAAAAAAAATATCAATGAGAACTTTCTACAGTAGGGGGGAGATCCCACTAATGCAAAAGATGCTCCAAATAGCTCACAACTATAAAATACCACATGAGCAACGTGGATCAAGGCTAAATGGCTTTATTCTAAACTCTCCCTTTTATTTGCATAGACATGGCTGTAGCAGCCACATGGCAATTCCAGCTACATAAAGCCCATGCTGTAAACTGTAGAAGCTCTGATAATTTTGGTCTGCATGCCTGTCTGTGGGTCTGCCAGGGCACATGAGGTCTGAAAGGCATCAGTTAAGTCTTACTTTGGATTACCATGTGATTAAAAATTAAGGAATCCTTGTGGCATCTCCTGAGGACACAAAACACCTGTTTCTCTCTGGCCAGTTTGTGATAGGGCAAAGCTCTGCCATTCCCTTGTGTTCTGTTTCTGCCATGGAATAGAACTGGAAGCTTGGAAGATTGTTTGGGTTTGTGGTGCTGGTGGAGTTTTTCCCTCCTATAATTTAAGGGGAAAGCCAGACAAGATAAAACTTCTCTCTGAATTGGAACCATGGGCTTAGTACATTACAGGCTCCCTTCTATTCCCCTCCAGTATGGCACTCTGCTCCTCTCCTCTCCCTACTCCCACAAACATATTTTTGCTTTGTTTAACTATTTATTAAATAGCATTGATTAGAGTAAAATTTTAGCCCTCACTGTATTTTTTTTTGTTGAAAGATTACTGTTATGGTCCTTTAATATAACAAAAATGTTCCTTTTTTTATCCCCTTCTTGTCATGCCAAGCAACAAGCCATTGAAAAGGTGCTGAAAGTGATTTGAAGACAATTAATCAGACCCAAATTCACCCTAACATCACTTTTTTTCTGATTTTTATCTGACCTGTTCTTAAAAATTTCTGACAGAGACTCCGTAACCTTCGCAGCTTATCTGTTCTGGTGATTCACTTGTTATTAGAAGTTTTTTACCCAACAGCTAAATTAGCTTCTCATAATGCAATTGAAGCTAATTTTTTCCTGCTCTATCTAGTCTAGACTGTGTGAGAAAAATATTCCTTTTCTCTTCACAGCAGCATATATGAAAAGTTACCTTGCCCTCAGCCTTTCTGACACAATACTTTATTCTCTAGACTGAATTATTCTACTCTTTCAAACCTTCTGCATGGATCATTTCTCCAAGAAGAAAAGGTGTTGGAACTGATGTTGTTGGGCATCTGACAGTTGGAAATGTTTTAGTTAAACACCTCTCTAGCGAGCAAGCATAATTGTTGTCAACAAAATTAGCAAATGACTGGAACAATCAGCAAGACTCTCCCACATGGGAATATAAAGCCCCTATTGACAAGGACATGGTTGAATTGGTTACTCTATTTTTTCAATAGAGACGGCTTCAGAACCCACTCTTATTTACAGATTTCTTGCACTTATCAGTAATTTAGCTTTCAAAATAAAATCAAAACAAAGACACAGCTTTTAGACTTGCTCAGCCTGTTCTATTTGGCATCTTTGTATCCCAGTGACTAAACTCAGCTATGTTACTGCTTGACTTGGATTACAGATCAGATAGCAGTAGCTGTACAATATGAAAAAAAGCATGCATTTTTAGAGCCCTACAGCATGAATACAGCAATACCAGATCAATCTCTAGCTTAGAAGTAGTCCTGGATTCTTCAGAAAACAGTAAGTTTGATCTTGGCAGCATCCATGAATAACACTTTCTATGATCTCCAGTTGGCAAGAGACTCAATCCCATCTGGACTAATGCTGATCTGGCTTGCTTTCTTCTTATCAAAACTCCAGCACAGTGACCTGGCATGAAGCCACAGTCCTTGAGAAACTCCAGCTACAAGGAGAACACCCTGTGTCTCTCCAGCAAGGCAGCCACCAGGAATGCATTAAACCTTCAACACACTGCCCTGGGGAGATGAGCCACATTCAAAGCTTCCTTCGTTGTCTTCAAGGTGGTTCACAGCCTGGAGTGGCACTGAAAACTGCCTCGGTGATTTTAGATGAAAGAAAGAGGGGAACAATAGCTACAGGATAACTGGGCATTCTTGCATATTTATGCATACAGGTTCACTGTGCCTTCAACAGGCTGTAGTGACCCTGAGGAGAAAAACCCACCACTATTCCCAGCTTATATCAGTCAGCCACTTTGGGAGTGAGTAGTTTTCTCTGCATGTGTTTCCATCAGCCTCCTAGCAAGTGCATTTCTGATCTCCCTTGCTCCAGAATAACTCCATATATAGTTGCAATCTTTTAGAGTAGCATTGGGATAATTGTGCAACCTCACCTTCCCTTGGCAATCATCAGAAACACCTCTTCACTCCTTATCTCCAGTGGAGTCATATCAGGTGACTGCTGTATGATTTCTCCATTTGGAAACTAACATACCATAATATTTTGATGCACAAATTATACAAGTGAGTGTCTAGCTAGGAAGTTTCAAAATAGCATGTTTTTTAATAAGGTGCAGATTCTATTTGTTTCTATTTTAAGTGATATCATAAACTTATACTTCTGAATTGCTCCCTTTGTTATAGAAAAAAGGACACAGACAAGTAAGAAAAAACATTTATTTCACTTACTTTCCTTCTACAGGAAGCTCTCACTTTGCTACTGAAATCCTTCAGAGGTGAGTGCTTATGACAAAATAACCTGCCTAATGAAGCAACCTGGGTGAAGAATACTGGAAAATCATCTAAAGGAAACTAAAGGAAAGATATGTTCTGGCTTATCTTAATTTTTGGACAACAACATCAATAAAACTGCAATCTCACAACGAAGCACATTCCAAAGCATTCTGCTAAGACTGACTATGCCTCAAAAGACACTGATGTCTCTTGGAAAATATTCTGGTCTAGAAAAATTACAGTTCTACTATACCTTTCTTGAGTTTCTCTTCTTTTTCTTCTGTCCCATGAAAAACTCCAAGGTTTTTCTTGAATGAAATCATCTGCTCCTGTGGCTTAAAGAATACCTGAATTTAAAATGATTGGATTATGAAAACGTTGTCAATCCTGTAGCTGGTAGTTGCACTTAAAAACACAGTCTGGGCTCTTTAACAGTCAGCGAGATCCAGAAGTGGAAGAGATTCATGGTCAGGGAAGTGAGTTTCAGCCCGGTATAAATACTTCTGCTTCCAAGACACTGTATTTTGGGAATTTGGGTTTGGCTGTGTTTGCCTGAAAAGAAAAACCCAGCAAAACCAAACAGTTTATACACCTACCATTGCATCTCCTAAAGATCCATTTGGAACAGGAAAGCAAATGCTCATAGCACCTCCTCTTCCTCCCTGGCAAGTCTTTTGTGAATTAACAGTGCTACTGGCAAATTTTGGTAAGACAGCTTCGCATTTTACCCGTTGGGGTCATTGTTCCCACACAATGTCAATCAGCCTCTATCTCTGTGCTCTCTCTAGAGGCCTATGTAGAAAGAAGCCTGTGACAGAAGGCTACAGAGGAAAGAGGGGTTTGTTTATTAAAGGGTTGATTTTGCAATTTGTCTTTTTCATGGAAAGAAACGAAATTAGAGTTTGGCAATCAGTAAGAACAGTCCATCAGCATGTAAAACACTTTACAATAGACCAAGACTCCTGTTTCTATGATTACCAGCATAGCAGTAGTAATGGGAAAATGTAGTTACAGATGTAAGATTAGCACAAGTAAACATCTGATGCGTAGGAACATTTTTAATTATATATATTTTTTAATATTTTCTATTAATAAAATATTGAGATGCTTATAAATTATACTTAATATGATTTAAAATGTCCCTATTCTTTATGAGTTTGAGAGCTTAAAAAGGAGAATAACAGGGCACAACAGAAGATCATGTTCCTGCCTTCACAGGAACATGCTGTCTTAGAACTGTAAGACCTCCCTCCGAGCTCCCACTTACTTGTATCCTAAATGAAATCAGCTTGTAACAAGCCTTATTTCTCCACATCACAGGTATTAGAGTTTGTAACCAGATGGACAAAAACTTGCTTAATAAATTCTTTATTACATATCCTCTGGCCAAGCTTCTCTCAAGGTGAGCCTGCACTTCAGTGGCTGCAGTAACAGGATGTTGCTAACTTTACAGTAATTAGCTCAGGATCTTACCCCTGTAGCCACGGCAGACTGAGCCACAGATCTAAAACCCGAGTTCAATTAACCCATGCAGTGTTCCATGCTGCTGCATTAAACAGGTGATATGGCAACAGAAAAGTATTGTGAGTAGGTCTACACTTCTTCCAAATTTATTAGGATAGTTTTGACGTATTCTGGACTAGCCTTAATTGTTCCCAAACACATAATCCTTAAAGAAGACTGGAGAGCACACCACTTATAATTTAATTACACAGCCATGGAGGTCATGCAGAACCCTTTTAGGTACCATCAGTGGGAATTCTCAGATAAAAATTTATTGGGGGTGGAGGCGGGTGGTTCAGACTTTTCTCCATACGTAAAGACCTTTCTTGATCTTGTGTAGGAGAATGGAACTAGAAGATGTGACCCAAATTTCTCTCCACATGTCTTCTCTGACAGCTTTCAAGTGCTGGCAAGGAAATGTAAGCTCATCTTCTTGCTCCCTTGGACAATGTTATGTTGTCACAGCAGGAAGCAGATGGGATCTCTAGTGAATTTTTTAGGGGTCATTGCATAGAAATGCAGCTCCTGAGCAAACTCTTTAGCATAACATGTGGCATTCATGCCCGAGTCTGCTGTTAGCAAGGTTGGGATCTAACTGTAAAGTTAAACTAGGATTTGGTTGTTTTTGTAGTTTCCGTATGTGCTTTGGCAGCTAACACTCAACTCAACCTGGGAAAGTTCTGAAGGGAAAGGTCTGCCCCCTTGTTTGCTCTTGTTCTGGCTGGGCAAGCCCTTACAAAGTTGTGGTTCTAAATGAAAGCTATTTCAAAGGCTGTGGGGCTCTACAGAATCATTTGAAACAATTCACAATGAAAAAATGGTTCAGACAAACACTAATTGAAACATTCAGAAACAGGATTAAGGCAGGGGGAACCAATTGCCTGAATCCTGAGCTTTTGCTGCCACTAGTAAATAGTCCAATTCAAAAGACCCTGGAAAAAGACACTTTATTGAAAGCCAAAGGACCAGCCTTCAAGCAAACTCCCAAAGCATAGCCATTATCTGGTTCGACTATCAGTCTTTTAATTGAGAAAAGAAATCTATGAAGTCAAAATAATCAAATTAAGAACATACTAAACTTTAGGAAGAGGGACAGAAATCTATATTTACATACATCGTTGATTTCAATGCGCCCCATAAAGGTTGAAGCACCTGCTCGAAGAACTACAGCTTGTAACCATACCTTGAGGGTCATACCCTTACCCCACACTTTCTCCTCTGCTCTACTTCTGTGTCCTATCGCAAGGGAAGGGTTTTCCTGCCACAAAGGATCCTCAAGCAGTATGAAAGTAATAAAGGTCCTACATAAGAACAGCTGCACTGGCTGTGGTAGAAGATGGACAACAGATTGTACATGGAGTATTTGAGAACAGAGCACAGGACTCTGTTCCAGCTGATGTGAGATAAACAAAACTTCTTGGATGCTCAATATGTCAAGAACTGATGCAATTTCTATGCTTTTCCAGGAAGAGGAGAACAAAAAAATAACCCCTCCTCTGTACCACACTGCCTCCTGTACTCTGCTTCCTAAACCACGGGATTTGGCTTCAAGTCTTAAGCTGCACCCGGGGAAGTTTAGGCTAGATATTAGAAAAAGATTCTTTACAGAAAGAGTGAATTGGGCATTGGAATGGGCTGCCCAGGGAGGAGGTGGAGTCCTCTATCCCTGGAGGTGTTTAAGACTGGATGTGGCACTCGGTTTAGTTGATAAACTGCTGTTAGGTCACAAATTGGACTTGATTATCTCCAGTCTTTTCTGACCTAATTGATTCTGTGATTCTGTGAGGTCCATGTGGGACATTCCAGACCTACATGTAGGTTTGTCCTGATGTATCTCACTCTGCTAAAATTGGGAAATCATCAATTTAACAGATAGTATCACTTAAGGTGGATTGGTGATTTGCAGCCATAGGGATCTCAAAGCTTTTGTAAGGCGTGTAGTCTTGAACTTCCTGTGGTGATGCTTTCTTCAAGGGCCAAAGTCTTAAAAGCTCAATTGATCCTTAAAATAGAAATTATAATCTCATAAAATGAAGAACCTTTTACCTTAACTGAGCCAATTCAAATGAAATGACAGTAACCTTAAGCATTTCATTTAGATTTTACGTTTTTGTATCCTTGGGCCTAAAAAATCTCCTTTGTGAGAAAATGAGAAAATGCTTTTGTCTGTGCTGCCTCTGATGGTGACATTCAAAGCCATGTTCTAAAGATCAATAGCAAGGATGATTAAGGGGATGGTGGCTGTATTTGATTTTTCTTCTGAGGAAAGGGAAATCTTATAGACTTCAATGGACATTTTTGCCACTATATAACAAAGAAACCTTGCCAAAGTTGGTTTCTGTGTACCTCAAGCACACATGATAGTCCTTCCTTATGGCTGAGGACAGAATTCAACCCCTCAAAAATAACTACTCCAAGAACAATATGCACCCCCCAGGTTCTTCTCCTCCCAGTGCACTCTTCGGTTGGTGTGACAAGTTCCTCAAAACACAGTGCTTTTAAAATAACCACTGAGGTGGTCTTGTTTCCAGGTTTAGCCTGACTGAAGGCTGCTGTCCACAGTGAGTAGTATTGCCTTCTGGTACAGGGACAGCCACAGAAGAGCACCCTTTCCTTCTGTAAACACACACACACAGACAAAAGAGCAAAACCCTTGAGGAGAAGTGGCAGTTTTCTGTGGAACCCACTTACCCAAAGGGAGGCAGGCCAGTCAGCCTTCCTTGCAGCTTGTCAGTCTCTCCATAGAGGGTGAACAGAAGAGATTCTGGGAAAGAGAATTGCTGAGGATAAGGATTTCACCCAAATTTCAGTAAGGAACTTGGGGAGGTAGTGGCGTGTTTCACCTGCATTTCCTTCTAGAATTTCATCACAGGACAAAGCAAAACACCAACATACAATACATCAATATATAAACATCAAGTTGCTGCACAGTGCAACATATCTAGAAGGAATGAATTTTATATTAATTGAACTCACCTGCAATCAGAAAACTGAGACAGGGCCAGCACTACGAGGAAAGTGATGGAAACGTATGTCTTTGAAACAAAAGTGTCTCTTTGTAATACCAGCAGGTCAGATAGCTCCACTATGCCCTTGGAAAGATGAGCATAGGTTGAAGGACAGCAAAATACAACTTTCCAGATCCCTGAAGTCTTAGCTGATAGCAGGAGTTCTTCAAATCATACAGGCACACACTCACCCACAGTTAACCTGGGAAAATCACCCTCTCACTTGATTAAATGATCTATCAGACAGGTTTCTCAATATCTTTCTTTTCCCTCCTGTTTTTTGTTGCATCTGGTTTCTCTGGGTGAACAGACCTTGATAAGCCTGCTGTCGCACAGAACAGGTTGTAACAAAGCTCCCCAAGAGTCTCACCTCCCATTTAAGACCGCTCTCACTGTGTTCATGTAGCCATGACACAACCTATAAGGTCAACCACTGCCTGAAACAAAGCTGTACATGAGTCATAAAAGAGGGCAGAAAGTGAAACAGGAAATCAGCAAAGGAGCAGAGAACAAAGCAGCAAAAGCCATAGAGTATTACATGATTTGCATGACAGAGTAAGAAAGATGCAGCTCCTGCATCCATTTCTCAATCCCCACCATCACTTCTACTGCAGCAGCAGCACAGTCTGATCCAAACCATGACTCCCTCTGGTCCTCAGGAAGATAGCCAGCACACTCTCAGGAAATGTGGTCCCAAGGAAATCCTACGGGGAGAAAAAACCAAAATTCTCTCTGATAAGGACTGGCTAGAAAAAAAGATTGAATTACAAACAAGACCACCATGAATATTCATTGTAAGTAAGCAGGATTACATGCAGGGAAATGCCTGATTCTAACATTAATCTTTCATTTTACCCCAGATTGCTGTGGGTTTTGACAAACTGCCTAGTAAAAATGGGTTATATAATTTCTCTCTTTATTACAGGAATTCCCTATGATTCTTGAACAGTATAGCCACAGAGATCTACATATTCACACGTTCAAACTTCCCAGAAAAAAACCCCAGTTCAACTGATTTATATGCAATTTCTGTCTCACCAATATGCCACTCAGCACTCTTGCCTTACTGCAGAGCACACTCTTGATGATACTGATCCTTTTTCAAAACCAAGCAGGAACAGCAATTTTTGGTACATGAGCTCTTACTCAGACCCATCTGTACCACTCTACCTACCAACTGGATGGTGACAAAAGATAAACATTAGAAAGAAATGAGATAGCTGGCAAAAAAGCCACAGGCAATAGTTTAGAAAGATCTTTTTCATTTACGTGCATTGACCTCACTTCTATTCACAACTGATTTACATCAACTGCCATGGTCAACACTTAATTCACAGCAAAAGCCGCTGTAGTTTCAGTCCATTAATATTGACATCTGCACTCTATAGCTACAGTGGATTACTATGAATAATTATTTATGACCAGCGATTTGCACAGAGCATGCTGCCCAATGCTGGGAGTCAGGAGATGAATCTCCAACATCAATTCACAAGCTGTCCACCTCTGCAGCCATGCAAAGAGCCACTTTACCTCGCCTCTCTCGCACCACCACTGACACTTGTCCTACCATCAGTGCAGTGTGTTTTCACATGTAAAACTCACACTTCCTTCATGCTTCTGGGTAGGGTACGAAGCTGCAGTAGACTAATAATATTCCTTCTTTGATGAAAAATACCAGGGGAGGTGAGAAAAGCTAGACAGTAACAGTAAAGGTCAAGGCTGTAAATATGCAGCTGCAAAATGTTTTATTAGTATACGTTTCTGGTTCAGAAAGACATCTAAAAGTCCAGCTCCTCTCAGATGTCTAACTAGCAAAATTCTATTTTTCCTCTATATTTACAGGTGGAGGTACCAAAGTTTCATGTAGGGTACAAAGCCCTTAACCTTCCCCTCTGGCAGTGAGAGGAGTTGAAAATTTAAATTCATACATGTACTGATGTGTTAGGCTAAATTAAGGCCACAGCACTCAATTCCTTTCAGGGTCAAGTCAACATGCACCATGAAGCACCTCCAGTTCACCACTGCACAAGGCTCCCATGAGCAATCCAGCCCCGGGTGACTAACAAAGTAATGAGGTGACAGTGCAGGCAAGTGTGGGGTTTGTACCAAATCAGATCTCACAGCTTCCAGGTATAGTTACTTAGGTCAGACCAGACTGGCAGCGTCCCACGCAGCTCTCCACAGCTCACAGGTGGAAAAAGTGAACCAGCTCCCTTCACACCCACAGCACAAACTGGCTCTCCCGTGCCAGTGACTGCTGCTGCACTTTGCCAGACTACACTTGTGCAACTGACTTGGTGATTTCTAAATAACTGCAGTTAAGTGTGCAGAATTACTGCCTAGTCTCAGCACCTTCTTGCTTTATTTTAGCTTGATTCCTCCCCCAAAACTGGGCAGCCCAGAGATGCTGACAGGAATAGTCTAGTAAAACAGAAAGGAAAACGAAGCCTCTGGCACTAATGTGATGCCTGGGAGAACAAATTCCCCAGGACACTTTACAGTTCCACAGGTCATTATTTTTTCTCATTCCATTCTCACACTTTTTCCCAAATGGAGAAAATCCTCAACCACAGGCTCATAAAACAAAAAGCTTCCACTTGGTTTTAACATATTTTCTTACATAAACTTTAGGCAAATATAGGATTATTTCCCCATAACAGCACAATTTCTCCTTCAATGCTAAATACATTGAACAGAGTTTAACCATTTTCTGTGAAAAAGTATCCTTTCCTAGTAGAGAATTTCAGCACATCCTTATTATTTCAGTTTTCACGTGACACTACAAAAATTGAGCAAGTTGGTATCACTGCACCTGGTTTTTAAAGCTTTGAGAAAGAGTAATCATTTTATTTGAAAGTGCTTGATTTTTAGAAGATTACAGAGGCTTGCAGTGTCACCATCACTACTGTGCAATATATGCACAAACCCAAATCAAAGAAAACTTCAGCCTGTTCAAGATTTTGCAGTTTGAAAATAGCTTTTAGTGTGGACTTTAGTAACTGTTGCTTCTGCCATCAAAATTTTCAAAATGCAGTTAAAAAAAACCAAGAAAAATTATTAAAAAGTGCATGTCCAAAGAGTTCCTCACTGTTACAACTCTTTTAAGAAAATCTAAAGGAAGAAAAGAATGGATTTGTACAGAAACACTCTTTGAATTGTACTGAGAAACAAAATCCTGGTAACAGTGACATTACTATCAAAGCATATGCCTAATTCAGAAGAAAAAAAAGAAATTTAAAAAATTGACTAGTCATTCTATACTTGGGTCTATGGCGGCATTCCCAGCATTTAGTACTTGTACCCTTATACACATTTCTTTCCCCCTTAGCATATATTTTTTAGCTATGGAAACAGCCTTTTCAACTCATGTCCAGTGGCATGAGAAAACACACAAACAGAAATAAAAACACATCACATTAGTCTTTAGTCTAGAAAGTTCACTAGACCTCCATCATTAAATTCATTAAATATAAGATATAAATTATTTAGAAGGAATTAGACATGTTTCTTGATAGAGTGGTCAGGAGGGAGGCTCCTTAGAGTCATAATGGTTGATAGTGGTTGCAATTAGAAACTAAAATTGTAGTCTACAGGAAATTAGATATTTCTGAATTTTGTTTTCTTCTGAAGTTGAAAGAAAAGCTCATTTTTTCTTGAGATCTAAATTGACCCCCTTTGGGCCTTTCAAAAAGTTTGGCTTGATTAAATTTAGAAGGTTTTCCTATGTGTTTTTCTTACTGTAAAATACGATGCAAAATATATTGCAAACAAAAGAAAAATGTTGAAGCAAACAAGGAACAGACTTACTGACATTTGCTTAACAATTTCTTTGCATCCAATTGCACTGAAAATGGCATGTGTTTCAGTTAAATAGCATGTTCCAACAGGAAAATGTCTTTTCAGCTAATTTTTCCAGACCTCAGTTCCTTTCATGAACACATTTTGGATGACACGAAAAGTAACTTACTACAAGTTTGAAAATGTGGAGGCTGAATTCTGTCTCCTTACCTCTCTCTGCTTTTTCACAGGAGGGGAGCTGCTTCCAAATCAATGTGTTTTTAAAAGCCAGAATTAACTCTTACTCCACAATACCTCAAGCAATGAAATCCAGTTTCCTATCAGTCTTTGTCTTGTGATTGGATTCTCTCATGTGTAAGAAGGAGAAAACTGACTGAAGAGTTTCCTGATGTTTACCTGCCTGTAGCACGTACAGAGAGAAAAACTCTCCAACATCCAATGGAAAACAGGGAACATTGCAGGCTTTCCCTCAGTGGAAATAGTAATTGAGTCTCTTCCCTGAATTTAGTCTTCTATTTCCCTAAGATATTTGGGAAATTTGAATCTTTTGGACCTCTAGTGCTCTGTCATATTTGACTGAAAGTGCTCTGACATCACTAGGCAGGCACACAGATAGAGCTGTATGGTGTGTGGTGTAAAAGCATAATCTCTTTAGAACACAAAATGAAAATTGTAATAGCTACCTGTATGTGAGATTGTTGGAAGATCCTTGCACTCTTTTGCAGCCACATTCAGGCAAGAAACTGTCTATGTTATGAGACAATTAGCAATCTGATGAGCAATTTACATATGAAAAGTGCTACATAAATCCCAACATCATTATAGTTAAGAGCAGAGTAATAATTACAACTAAGATTGCCTGCATAGTTTCATTCCCAGTTAAGGGGATTAATATTTTTTCTCCAAACACTGGGAACTCTGCCTAGTCTGATCCTACCCTTTTTCCACTTTTACAAGACCGATTTAGTGTATTTTTCCCCTGCTGCCTGCTTGGTTCTGGTCTTGTGAAAGATATAATTAAAAGAATTCAGCTGCTGTTGGAAGAGTTTGCTGTGGTGGGTGCAGCAGAGAGCTACACACTGGGGTTTAAGAAGAGCTTTTGTTTTCACTGACAATAAAAAATGAGAACGGAATAAACATAACTACTGTAAAATATTACCTGCAGCCTGTCCTTCCAAAATACTATCATCTAGCTTTTTTTCAGAGGGCAGAGTATTCTTCCCTATACAAAGGTAATTTGCATTGGAAGCATAACAGGAAATGAAATAACCTTAAAATACAAATCAGGAATACATCCAGTATGCAAATCAACTCAATTATGAGCTGCAATAATGAGGAACAAGCAAATTAGTGTCATTTCAAACTACTTTATAATACTTTCTGCCTTCTCTTAGCATCAACAGATAAACAGGGCTGAAGATCTCCCTAACTGCCACATACAGCACCACAGTCAGTATACACATGTGACTCATATGACTTAAAAATAGCAAATAGTCACCATATACACCATTTAACTCTCAGAGGCTTCCTGATTCTGACCTCATTCTTGTGTAAACTGGAATTTAACCTAGCCATGTAGAGGTAATCGGCCTCACAGAGAGGTAAAGCTGGTGGAAACAACATCCTCACCAAACCCACACCACTAGTTAATGGCGTTCACGATTTAAAAATGAAGATATAAAAACTCAGTAATTTTGTTAAACCAAACACAATGGTCATGAGTCTTTATTCAGGCATTTGAGTCTTTTGCATTGTCACACAAACAAAATTCAGGCTACAGATTGATTCAATTTCTGCCATGTGCATGAGGTACCATGCACCAGCAGTGGGTTATCATCTGATCACATGGAGCTTTTAGTTGTAGTGAGTCAAAGGTCCTCCAGCTTCTGCCCAGGCAGGGCCAGACTGTCCCAGCTTTCTTTTACTTGGTTATCAAGAATCAGGGCATGCAGAGATTGTTTCTGTGGAGTAGGTGATACACGACAAGGTCTTACTCTATGCCCACCAAGTCCTGGTCACCTACAGTAAGCAGTACCTACTGTACTTAACTAATGTCAATGCCAGCTGTTGGTATGAAGGGCGTCCTTGCTGGGAAAACTTAGGAAAAGCTATTGTTTTGCTGCTCACCTGTATTATTTGAAGGTTTACACAGAAACAGTGGACTTTGGAGTGGAAGGTGTGCAAGCTGCTCAAGAATTAGAGTGCTCTCCAAATTTACAGTTTAGAGTCAGTTCTTGAGCCAGACTTACTCCCTAGGAGCAATTTGGAGCTCGTGTTACTTAGAATGTGTTCACATCTTTTTGTGACTACTCCTTTTCCAGGAACACTTCCTTAGTATACATATGAAACATACATTATTATCACTCAGACCCTTCCTTACTGATTTTGTCCATCATTAGGAAGCCAACTCAGTTATGGCATTGCTTAGCACATAGACAAAATGCTACCAGAAAGGACAACAGTGTCACATTTAGGACACTTCAGTACAATGGGTCTTGTAAGACGGGCACCTGGCATCCCTCAGGCAGACAGCCTGTCAGATCTATTCTTGGTTCTTGTGGAGTCCCTGGCTGGTAGCTGAGATTCAGCTACAAAATCATTCTGGGGCATTAAGGCTGGCCAGCAGATCAGTTTTCCATCAGCACAGAAAGAAAATCATACTTTGTAAGGCCCCACCTACAAGGTTCAGTGCAAGCGTAGAGGTCAACAAAATAAATATAGTGCTTTTAGATTTGCAAGCAGACACACAGTGTGTTTAGGAAGGGTGACGTTTGATACACAGTTCTAAAGCCCATTTTAGACAACCGAAGGAATCCTTGTATTTGATTAACTCATTCTTAGAATTTAAATAGAGGCAGATTGAGAAGGACAGACAACTGTATTTTTTTATGAAAAGGCAAAGCATGCATAGAACTACCATTCCATCCTTCCACCTACTGAAAAAGAAAAAGAAAAAGAAAAAGAAAAAGAAAAAGAAAAAGAAAAAGAAAAAGAAAAAGAAAAAGAAAAAGAAAAAGAAAAAGAAAAAGCTAGTTATCTCCTTGCCTAAAAAGCCATACTTTCCCTATCATGGGAAAAGCTAAGGAAGAGATAATTTTCAGACAATGGTAAACTTTAATTATGAATCTCCAAGATTATAATTATTACTATTCTACTGCTCATTTTTAAATTATTTTGAGTAAACCTATTAATTTCTATCTTTTTCATATCAGAACTTTTCAATCCAGGTTATAATGTGAGGTTATAATGCGTCAATATGAAGCTTAAAATCTAACACCAAGGACAGATAAATCGATATTGGCACTGTTTATTTTAAGTGTCTTAAGTGGTTTACAAGGTTTAATACAGAGAAGATTGTGAAAATAGGTTTAAACACCCAAGGGACCTTGAGGAAGAACCAAGAACTGTGACTTTTTGGATGTCTGACTTTGCAGACACAATTGTTCGAGCGGTTTTCTTTCTCTTTCATGCCTTTGCGTTTTGGTTGTTTGGGGTTTGGGGGGTTTTTTGTCTGCTTCTGTCTGAAATTTTAATTGAGACAAGCTTCTCAAACACTACTGCTTGGACTTTGTAGCAGAGACTCCTGAGAACTCCTTTGATATCTCACAGCAATACTTTTAGGTGTAGCTTGAAAACTTGTTTCTACAATGTCCTACAGTCAACTGCAGCTATTCAAGACGCCTTTATAGATATGATGACCATCAGTAACCTTATATTCTATTGCTCGGTGTCAGTGCTTTTCTCAGAGCTGACGGGAAGTATTGTTCAACAGTTCTGGGCAAGTCAGTTTTACTTCTGTATTTTAATGTTTTATTATGAGTTTTGCCTATGCATCTAATCTCAGCCCTTGAGTCTTGCTGCCTGACTCCACCACAGATTTTTATTACTTCCTTCCATAGTTCACGTTTTCAAAAGTTCTTATTTTATTCCTTAACTAAAAAACACCTCTGAAAGCGTCATAGTTAACCTAGAAAAGCTAAAGAAAAGAGAGCAGTGAAGTTATGGATTAACTATTGGAATCAATGCTTTCCTGACCTGTTTTCCCAGGTGCCTCCAAACTCCTTTTAATAAACAGACTGTTCTTTCCGAGCAGTGCCTGCACTGAAAACCTGTCAGCCACCTGGGAAGTGCAGCCAGCTACTACGACAGCCAAGTACCTTGCAGGAGCTGTGAGTAAAGCTCCTGAGGCTTGCCTCTCCACTCCACAGTCAACGTGCCAGCCAGGAATCTTGTCCCTAATGTTCTCTTACTCAGGCCAGACACTTGAAAGTCAGGGTTGCAGACATGCTCTGACTGCTTCCAGAGATGACACCTCTAATGGACTAAGCATGAAATATTCTTGTCAAAGCAGGAATAAATTCCTAGCAAGTTTGCTAGGGAGGTATATATTTGGAGGCTATAAATACACAAACACAGGGCATTTGGGACAAATCTCATAGGTAGCACCTCAAAAACTTTAGCTTTTTCTACCTGTCTGAGGAAATTAAAATGCCAATGAGGATATGAGACAGCATGGAATAGAAGCCATGGCAACTCTCAATACATTTATTTCTCACTGATAAATTGGATAGTCATCATGTAAATGGCATTTTGGTGCATTTTATTGAAAAGTGGATTCCACGGGGTGCTAAGCAACTACACCTATTGCTTTTCTATACCTAAGGTTCACTGAAACCCACTGAGCTTGAGTACAATTTTAAGTGCCTTACTACCCAGGACAAGAATGTTTAGCACTCCTTTCTTTCATAGATGCAAATTTAAACTTGTCTGCTATTTGTGGATCACCTCTCTCAGCTTGGCAACGACTGACAAGAAAGTGATAAATGAGGAAATGTAACTTGACAGTGTAAATACTTTACAAAGCTAAAGCATCACAATTTCTTTTTTTGGATAAATAATCTGAAATACTGCAAGCAATGATAGTGGATGACTGGAAACAGAATTCCTCGATGTCCAGTAGACTGAAAGATACCACAAGTAATGACATATTTTCTTTTTAATAGCCTCCATCTATTTTCAGACAATTCTGCTCATGCTGGCCTAATGGCAGCTTACTAAAAAGCAACAATATATATACAACGTCTGTGCAAGCAATACAGCTTCCACAGAGGCTAAAATATTGGTGCTTCTGGACCTATACATAAATCAAAAATAGAAACGTGCACATTAAACTAAGCCAAGCTGTTGTCCAGTTTGGCTTCTGATCTATGGATGTTTGTGCGGTTTAAATTTTAATCATACATGCTCACACTTGAGACCTAAAGAACAAGAGATTTTAAATTTCTAGTACAGGGGGTTACAACGCAACAAGAACTGCCTTTCACAAAGTATGGTTCTCCACAGAAATGTTTGGATTCATGAGGCAAGACTTGTGTCTTATTAGTTCCTGAAACAGTTGAGAATTTTCCCCCAGATGCTGGATATTGAGGAAGGTCAGACCATATTCAAAGAACTTTGATTTCTGTTCTATTTTGAATTTTTGTAAACTGCCGTATCCCTTTTGCTGAACTCCTGTAGGTGGTAGTGTTGATATAATGCCTTACGAAAAATTATTGAGGCCTCTTGGGACACTGCCCAACCCTTCAGAAGACTTCATTCTAAGGCATGTTGGCTTACTGCCAGATTATGCTTCCTCTAAGGATGGTACTTCTTGTTCTTAGGACCTATAAACAAATAATTAAATTACTTTATACCCATATTTTGTCAAGAAATAGTGACACAGGTGTCAGAACAGGTACAGGGCAGAATACAAGCAGTCTATAACTTGAAGTTTAGCTTACATTTCTTAAAATAGTGAACAAATAATGTTGCTTCTTTTTCTACCTTAATCCTCTACCTTTGGCTGAAAAAAAAAAAAAAAAACCAACAAAAAAAAATCAAGAAAACCCACAAGAAGTAGTGTCATCTAGATTTGCTACAGCTTTTTGGACTTTCAACTTAATTTTTTTTGAAGAAGAAGAACAGAAAAACAAAATTTAGAGCTTAACTCAAAAGCAGATACAATGTGTTTTGATGGAAAAGATAATTCACAAATTGATAGTTTTGTTCTTTACTTATACAACTCCACGTACTGGATATTGAATCAAACACATAGGAAATGCCTTCCTGTAGAAATGCAAAGTTTCTCTGTCTTATTCTGCATAAAACTCCTTGGTAGTAATTGTAGGTATGTAAAATAAAACTAAACTTCAAGTCTGGGTCCTGCAAACAATAAAAGAGGTTCTTCCAAAGGGTAGGTAACAACTGGTGATTGAAACAACTGCCATCCAGATGGAAAAGGGCTTTAAAATTTCTTATCCACTTACCAAGAGAGGGCTAACAAGAAAACATCTCTGATAATAAACCAACCTCAAAAAAGCCCTCTTGAAACTTTACAGGGTTGGTCAGAGACACTTGCGCATGAACAAATGGAACCATGGCTGAGGAAGTGTTTGGAAGGCAGCAGCCCAGCAGACCGTGCACCAGCCCCTCCAGCTGAGAGGCAGCTTTGCTGCGAGGATCTCAGCTCAGCTCAGCACAGGCCCCTCTCTTGCTCTTGTCATGCCCACTGACTCTCCAAGGCAGCAGCACTAAAACAAGCACCATTTCAGGCCTGCTCTGGATTTGTCTATCTTCAGTGAGCCCCGCAAGGGCTACAGACCACTCTTCCTTCACGTGAATGACTCCTGCTGCTTGTTCTTCTTACCAGTGCAAATAATAGTGGCTGCTGCATCTTGACAATGACTTGTTTCTGCTAAATTTTGTTTGAATTTAGTAGAAAAGTAGATTTCAGTTGCCCCCGCCCCTTCTTCATCTCCCCCGCTTCCCCATCCTCCTGGGCCAATTCAGCTGAACTGTTAAATGTCAAACAGTAAGAAACAAGGCAGTTCCACTCAGTGGCAGAATTAATCAAATGTCTTAGTTTCACAAGATTAGGCTGGCAAGTCTCTGTTAAAAAACCCATGCAGTAAATTTAGAGCTTCTCTTTCCCTCTCCCAATGAAATCAGCTGTTTGCCAACATAGTATCTGTGCCAGAATAACCCAAGAATAAGGAACTGCCCTAAGATACAGCTCCTTGAGATCTGAAGATTCACACTACAAAGATGAAGACAAAGATGAATAACTACAGGAAGCTGTAAATCATTATTTTATACATCATTATTTTAGGAAGTTTTAAGCAACTGCTAGACTTCCAAAACTGCATCACACAGAACAGGACTGCAGAGTTCATCCCTTGTAGCTCATCTATGGTTTTGAAAAATCTAGTCCTTGCATGTTACTTGACAGGGTAAAGCACAAATACTACAAATCTGGAAGCAAAGTGAGCTTAAATGTTAGAATTAGGCACATATCTCTGCTTGTCTGCCTCTCCAAATAAAGTTCAGTATTGAGGTTTTCTTGCAACTTTTGCATACATTATCAGAAGCAAGACGAGCTCTCCCCCCGCTTTGAAGTACCTAATTCCTCCTTTTAATATCAGATTATAACACACAAAACCTCTCTCTTTATAGTCAGTAGTTCAGCCCTGGTCAGTGGTAATTCAAAATTATCTTTTTCTGACAGAGGGTGTCCCGGTGAGTGTAAAAAACCTTGCTCTAATGCTTCGGGACCTGACACAGACATCACAAATGGTACTTGTTAGCTGAGCCATCTGAGCCATGGGGTCCTAACTGCACCTCTGCATTACTGGCACAGCTTCCCCACCAGAAGCAGAAAAGAGCAGTAAGAGAAATGTTATTCTGTGCTTACCCTGAAGGTTATTGATATAGAAAGTCTTAAGTTCAAATCTACAAAATGGAGTCTCCTGAGGTGAATTGCTATTAAGTAAATACTACCAAGCCTCTGCTGGAAAAGTGAGACTTGGATGGCCATTCCTTGAGATACTTGTAATGAATTCCTTTCACCCTAGATTGATGTACTGCCTAGGAAAGATTATAAAACACATGGTTGTCGCTATTAGTACTGAACTCCTGTGCTTCTAAGATTTTCTGGGAAGCTTTAGACTATTCATTACAAAAAAAAACCCACTCAGCAATACTTCTTTCATAACCTTAGTCTTCTAAAGAAACAAATTAAATGATCGTTCAAATATAAGCCAAAACAAATCCCTTGAAAATGGAATTAAAGATTATCGTGCTTCTATCACCAAAGCTGTTAGGCATTTACCATTATCCTTCTGTCTCACTGAGTTTTTCCCTGTCTTAAAAAGCATAAGACTGTGTGAAACACAAGGAATGGCAGAATAGCAGGGAAATAATATCCAGAGATATAGTCATGAATTCCCACTTGTAATTTGTTCTGGCCTCCTTCATTCCCCTCTCGCTATTTTTCCAGGAACTTGAAGATGAGTGGTTACTATGCACGGAAACACTGAGCTTCTGTTATTTGCAGGAATGTTCACAGACTGTGTGCAGAAAGAGGTTGTGCCTAAGGAAGGCAGTATGCTAACAATCTCAAAAAACATACACCCGGGTAAGGAAGAGGGTCAGCCTTGTGTTAGGCAAACTACTGGTAGTGTTAGGTTAAACTACAGAGTGGATGACTACAAGATTTATTGAACAAACAATCCATCCTTATTGATTTGCAGGTACAAGAAACAAATTGCTTTTACAAATTGAGTGCATACCTATTAGTAGGGTCACTTACTCAGAATTAAATTGGGGAGTGGATGCCAGTTGAAAACAACAAAACACAGCATAACCATAGCCACCTAGATATAAAACGTTTCCAGCAGGCAATTTTCACAACCAATTGCTCAGTTGCTAAACAAGTGGTGCACACTTCATGCATATTCATTCAGCCACCAATGCGTTGCATGACAAATATAATCAAGTCTAGGAAAGAGAGAATGCAAGAGTTGAGAGAATTAAGGGAACTAGTAGAAGAAAGCAAATCACTTTTTTCTCTGGTCTGCTGGTTTGAAACCAATCCATATTAGTAGATATGAATCTATAAACTTCCAGTGTCTGACTGTCAGCTGGTCCATGGGAAATCAGCTGGCAGACTTCTTCCTGTCCTACTAAATGCCAAAATCGGTGAATGCCTGTACATAACTGACTCCTGAGTTCCTAGAAACCATGGATGCAACAATTAAAATCAGCATAGCAAAATATAAGCATCCACAACTACTGCCTATTTTCCTCAAGGATGTAATCTGCTCCTTTCTGCAGAGTTTACTTGCCTGGTTTAGCCATAATTTTCTTGTTATTACAGAACTGCCGCCATGTTTTGAATGCTAATATCTGGCCAGTTTCTGATTAAGGATCCAAAATAATATTAAAGTCCCTATTTCAGAAACATTAAGGCTAAAAATCTGAACTAGAGAAAGATGTTAAGCTCTTCCACATGTAAGAATGAAAAAATATCATAATGTCTAACATTAGAAATTCTTAGAACTTTTCCCACAAAAAGAATGTTTAAATTCTGCACTAAAAGGTTGAAGTTTTTCTCTCACACAAGTAAAATGTTTACTGGATACAGCCTCCCTAAACTTTGTGAACATAATTGTGGGTCTTGCATCCAGTTTCAAAATAGCTATAAATTACTATAATTTGGCACCAATCTTTCATAAAGACAGAGGATATATACAAATATTTTTTTCTGCAACAATCATACAAAGTTATTTTATTTAAATGGCAATTACAATCTAAAGGTTGCAGTTTCAATGTTAAAGACACTTCCCAAGTTGGGTTTGAATTTGACTGAATGTGCTGTGAGCCAGGGAAGCTCTACATGAGCACCAGTTATGACCCAGTTTTCATGACCTTCCAGCACTAAAGAGCAGAACACACTAAGTGCTACCAGTTCTCATCATTTCAGCCTTGACTAATACTTTGTCAGAGGAAGTCAACGCAGCTTCACTATAACTCAGTATTTCATGACACTTTGGAACAAATTTCCAAAACCTGCTTTCAATGAGAAAAGACGGGGACCTGGAATTAGCAACAGCCACTTACAAAACTAAGTTTCCCAGCCTCCTGATACAATAAAACACCAGGAATGGTAAATTGCACTTACATTTTGCCTAGTCCTTACTGCAAAGGCCTTCTTGGCATGTTGATAGGAAAACCAGAAAAACCTCCCTCTTCCAGTACCAGCTGAACTGAATTCATTGAGCTCAACACAAAGTTATTTTTCCTTGCTCTGTCTTCTGGCAGTACCCTCCTTTCTGTGAAGGAAAAAACCCAAACAAATCAGTGGCATGCCTACAGAATATACACTTGTGAACTTGCCAAAAAGCTGAAATAGAAAGTCTTGGTAATTTGGAAAGTAATTCAGCCCCAAAGCATTTGGATTAAATTCCACAAAATGTTGTTTGGTAGCAAGACTCACCTGGTTGAAGAGCAGTGGTTCACGTAGCACAAGCATAGGTACTCCATGGTGGTTTTGAGTTTTGTGGTTTTATTTTATTTTAAGATTTTTCATAGATATTATTCATCTATTTTGAGATTCACCCTGCTCCTTCAGATGCCTAAGCCCCAGTGAGGTTCAGAGCTTCCAGAAAGGTAACAGCTCAAAGTCATTCTGACCTCCGAATCCTGCTGTTGTTGAGCACAGGTACCAGCACCAGTAGCTTCCTGTCCTCCCGCCTTTTTTCCTGGAAAGGGAATGCAGACACATACTGCAAACTAAAGAGTTGATTGCAAAATGATTTAGTCTACAACAGCAATATTTGACCAGCTCATGGAGACCAAGTCAGTACAAGGACCTTCTGTGGAGATCTCAGAATCAATTTTTAAAGTGTTACAAAACTGATGGTAGCTGAGGCTAAGATGCCAGAAGAACTTATGATTAAAAACAGTATTGCAAGTGCTCTCATGCACCAGTAGTCTCTAAACTAATTTAAACACATCAGTAGCATTTTCACATTGGAAGTGGCTGGCCTTATTTACAGACTTATCATTTCCAAGGTAACAGCTGAATTCAACAGCTTGTAGACCTCCTTCCCACGAACATCTCATGGCGTAGGTGTGGAGGACTCAGAGGTCGGAATCAGGAAGTAGCTGCCGTCTGTCTTTGACTCTCCCACAGTGTGGTGACTCTTTGGAGAATTAAATCTTTACCCACAAATACAGACAACAGCCCCTCAGTGCTCGGTTACTTGTATTGCTGTGTCTCTTCTCGGAGAGGGCTGTAAGAGAAGCATATATAGTATCAAGATATAAATACATTAAAGTGATTGCTCCATCACCCAACATCACAGGAAATATTCCATCTAATTGTATAGATTCAAGTGCTTTGAAATTAACCACCAGGGGCTGTGAGCCTAAAGAGAATCTGTGTGCCAAGTAATTTGAGTTTGTGTTTGGTTTTATTTTTCCACTCCTTTTATCCTCTTTAATATACTTACGTTTAGCTCCTTGAGTCTGTGCCGTGCAGGAAGTGTCTGAAGCAGGGCGAGGCCTCACCAACTGAGTAAGACTGAAAGCCTGTATGTAGAAGGGGAAGATGAGCTATAAAGGCATCAAATTTGTGCCTGGAGTGGAACATTCTAATCTGAGGATGGTAGACTTGGTGGGGAACATAGAAAAGCCTGACTGTCACACCACCATCACAGTGAGTGAGGAGACAATTTTCATAAACTGAGGTGCAGGAGATCTTGAAAATAGTCTCAGCATTTGAAATATATGGGGAATTGCTGACATACCCCGAGTTTAGTACTGTACTAAAAATTACTTTAGCACATCTTCCAAAAACTGCAGTAAGTGCAATTGGAGGATTGGCAGGCCACTGCCAGCACAGCTCTGCTGGAAGAGCTGAGGAAGTTCCTGAGTACTTTTGTCTAAAACAAACAAGGGGCTTTCCAGGAAGTTCTGAGTAATCATCCGACCTTGTGTGTAACTTAACAACTACTGAGAGGAAAAAAATACCCTGAGATGGAGAGACAAAGATTTAAGTAAACAAGAAAATGCACCAGCCTGCATGAGGAAGTTAAGGAAGAACAGACTGAAACGTACTGCAGGAGTTCTAGCAGAGAGCCACCAATCCAGTGAGACTGGCGAGATAACTACAAAGAATGAAATATCGTAAAGACAGCCTACTGACTCCATGCAGGGGATTTCCTCTGGAGTCTTCCTTCCCCTCCAGAGTTAAAAGTTCTCTCTGTCTTTGTGCAGGCCTCTTACTGCTTTCCCCAACTAAACAGCTTCTGTCTTTGAAGAGGACGGGGCATCAATATTCTCCACATGAGACCACAGTGGCACCGTAACATGGAAGAATGAAGAGTACCTGCAACCTCCATGCTTTCTTCAGGGATCCCATCCCCATCCACAGAAATCGAGTCAACTACTGATAGCAATACTACTCTGTGGGCAGCTTTTTTACTCAAGGCAAATTAATCATTACAATGCTATGTCTTTTCCAGTTAGGCAATCCTGCTTTTTACGCTTTGATTCTCCTGCAGTAGAAAGCTTCAAACGGACTAAAAATAAAGAACAAGTCAAGAGCAAAAAGGAGATGAGAAGTTGCAGAGAAAATCAGCTTTTTCATGCCTATAAACAGACGCTGTGGGAATCTTAACAGTGAATATCTCTCCAATTTAATTACAAGTACAATGTCAATTTTTGTTTGTTTTATGTATGTGCATGCATATAAATACATTCCAATGAGTGTCTATTCATGTGCTACAGCTCGCTCCTCAGCTTTTAATACTGCCTGTCTGCAGTTGTGCAAATATGTCTATACACCAGAGAAAATGGAATTTCCTGGTAATTTAAGGGGGGGCCCACAGACACACACACACACATAAACACCCCATTACAGGTCTCTGTTGTTGCTCTATCATTACATAAAACACAACAGCAATGTTGTATGTTAGCAATAGTTTTAGGGCCATAGATAGCAGCACATCCAGGCTTTTCTGAAGCCAACTCTACCGCTGGCCCTAAACCATCAATATTTCATTGTAGACACCATGGTTGAAACCTTAACTTCTGCAATAGATATACCACAGCTAACTGGGTTGCCCTGCAAAAGATTGTCATGCTTTAAGTTAAATTTGCCTCATGTGCAAAAAAATCTGGGCACACGCCCTGTCTCTGAGATAACCTTCTTAACCTTTCATATCAGCACAGCGGTATTTCAGTGGCTCCTCATATCCAACACAATCTACTGAAGGATAAAAACAAGAGATGAAAGAGTGACTGGATTACAAAGAGGAATTTAAATAGTAATGTTCTGGCTTTGTTAGAAGTAAGCATTTGTGTTGGTGCAGATGTCTAAAAATACTTTTTTTTTACTTTAAAGTGGTACACACCATCACTGATTTTTTTTTTTCCAGTCTGTACAATTTTTGAGATAACTGATTCTGAAGTATACATTGGCCATGGTTCTAGACCACCAGTGAACACAATTTTTGGGTGGATTGTGGGGCCTGTTTACTTTTAGACTTTTTAAACTAAGATTGCAAACAGATGGATGGATGACATTCCTATCCCCCTTCTTTTCTGCAGAAGAAAAAAATAAACAACGAAGGTTGACGATTTCTTGAGAGCAAACACCAAAACAACTGAGACAATAGAAGTTTTATTTCAGACTCCTCACCAGGACCAAGTTTATAATCTGCAAAACATTCGGTCTTGATATGCTGAGGAGGAGGAAAGGACAGCTGAGTGTCAGCATCAATCTTCTCTGTGAAAACACAAACCTGATTCTGTGCCCTTTGATTTGGATGGTGATAAACAGTAGAATGACTCAAGGCACCATTTTTTTCCACAACAGCTTAAAAAAAATAGCAGCAGAAAATAGTTTTAACTTGTAAGAAAACTAACACTGCAGCAGACACAAGCATCTGCTAAATGTATCACTGGCCTTTCTACTCCTTCTGTTTCCACGGAAGTATTTCCAGTTGTATTTGGGGTTCTGCTCACACAAACATCCTCCTTTTCCACAAATCAGATTCTAGTCACAAGCATTATCCTGGGGAGAAAAAACTTTAGGGTAGGCTTGATTTTGCTCTTATGAATACTGGTATAAGAGAATAATCAAACACAGTGATGTAGCTCCACTGCAAAAGAAGAGAAAGCTGTCCAGTTAGACTCTGGCCCCTAAGTCCTCTGGTTTATGCCACTAATCTGAAAAATTAACAGCTAGCCAGGTACTCAAGACTATGCCTAAAGTTACAAGTAAAGGAACAAGATTTTTAATTTTTTTTTCTACAGAATCTAAACAAATATAATAAGTTTTTATTATTAATAGATTTCTGTACAATACATTTACCATTGATAGGTCAAAATTGGAGAAAATCCATTGAAACAGACTGAGAAACAATGCTAAAATAATTAGTTTTTTCCTTTTCAGCTCTGGAGTTGGAATACCAACACGTGTGACATCACAGTAGGAGCAGATTATGATCCAACAGCAAATAGCTTCATCCACCAGAAGCAAATACCTTCCATGAAACACACAGGAAAGAGTAACTCACAGCATTGACCTAGAATTAGGGACACTTAAAGCTACACTTGGTATCAGGGCAGAACAAGGAACTACTCTCCACAATGTGACCTGTGAACCCCCAGCTTCCAGTGCGTCTCTACATGACAATGAGTATGAGCCGGGGGTACTGTCCTGGTCTAGGTACCACTAATACATACACATTTCTTGACAAAAATCTGCTGCATGATTATTCTTGAGAATGGAGGTTGGAGCAACCTCTAAAGAACAAGTGCATCAAAGCTATTGATAGTGCAAAAAGCACACGGAATTTCATCTGGAAATTTCATCATTCAAGGATCATGAAGCATTCCTGTACACTAATCATACACTGCAATAACTGTCTAAAATAGAAGGCATGACTATGTCCTTTGTACAGTATGAAACCAGACCCACAGAAGATCAAGGCAATATTCTCAAAAGTGGCTATTAATTTTGAAACTCATGGGGATTAGGAGCATTCTAACTGCAAATCTGTCCCTAAGTAAAGTATAAGCTGCTTTGATACCTTTTGTTCCAATAGCAGTTTTAAAAGTACACAGCACTTCCAAGAAAAAAGAAAGGGATTTTTCAGATGTTGAGACCTTCAAAACGAATGGATTTTCTTTGAAGTGTTAACCTTATGACTGCACTAAGAACATGTGCTGAGCCACTGACAGAGCGGGAAATGAAATTTCTGGATACTCACTGCCTAGGAAACTAAATAGGTGTGCTTTCCCCTCTTTCCCCCTTTGGTAGGCATATAGATTTTATCTGTCATCTGAGCTGACCAACCCTGTAACCCAGCAGCCGACCTCCAGCCACCAGGCAAACTTTGAGGCAGCATTAGAAATTGGGTGCATAGTTTTGTCACTCTGATTTAGAGTGCTAGTACAGAATGTAGATAACAGACACTACCCTGTTTTTCTTCTCAAAAGGTAATATCTCTCAAATATACTTTTAAAAAGTCCATGCATAGGCAAGTAGATGTCTGCAACACAGGCCATGCCCTAAGTCTGCCTTGGCCTTTTCACTCCTATTGCTTTAGACATCCATTTCTATCCCTATGAACAGGCTATGAATGAGGAAGAAATGCACAGGCTTGTAGACAATCCCCCATAGCCCAAGGAAAAATCTACCGTTAAGCAAAATGCTGCTACAGACTGCACAAGACAAAGCAGACTGTTAATTCCTGAAAATGAGCTTGCAAGTCTTACATTTAATGGACACTTTTACCAGAGCATGAACAGAAAACACAACCTATAGCAATAATGAATATGTTCACAGTTCATTAGGAAGGAATGGCCAAAGCTTAATTTTTTTCTGCTTATGTTCAGATTCTTTTTAACTATGCTCACTGTTAGGGCCAAATTTATTAGGGCTGTGTGAGAATTTTGTATAATGAACCAGTGCCCCACAGATTATATCTTCACATAAATGAGTTCAACCCTGACGAAAATGAACCTTGACAACTTTGCTGTATCCTCTGAAAAAATGGCCTGAGACAAAGTTGTATGAAGAAAAATAGGATACCTGATAACCCAAGTACAAGCAAAGACTTTGCCTTGGCACAATCTGAGTACACACTGGAAAAGCAAGAGCATGCAAACCAATACTACCTAAGGGATCACTCCATCATGTGCTGCCCATTTGCACAGGGTCAGCTCCTGAAAAATGTTTTCCTTTTTATATTTACCCTGAAAATCAGAATAGAACACGCCTGCACACAAAGATTTTCAATGAAAAACAGTTAGTAAAGGGCCTACCTCTCTACCCTAATTATTTGGAAAGCTAAAAACACTGCTTCCGTCCATCATCTTTTGCCTCTTCTTCATTTCCTTTGAGCCTTGGGCCTCAATTCTTCAAAGGCACAGGGTGGTTCCTCCAGGGACAGTAAATGACACTCTATTAGGGTGAAGTTTTTGGCTAGTGATGAGGGAGGTTTACCTAATGGGAAATCCCCTGTGCAGAACTACTTTCATCACCCGTGGTTCTGCTGGAGGTGAATGTTTACTGGAGGAGTGTCTGGCCTACTGGCATGAGCAGCAGATAGAAAATTCCTTTATAGAGGTGGGAGGAAAGATAACAGTGAAGTGAGGTGAAAGTTGTAGCAGACAGTTCTGTCTCTACCATAATGGTCCTGGGTGTAATTGAAAGCACATGGTATGAGAAAGGATTTGCCTTCCTCCAGAATGCCCTGCAGGCTGTTAGGAATACAAGCAGCAGAGCTGAGAGAGCCCCCTCTGCTCTCTTCATCCACATAGATGCCCACCTCTGCCACACACAACTCACCTGCCATGCCAGGTCCCATGATTTGTGTTAAACAGCCTTTTGTCACTAGTGTCACCGAATTGTCAGTCCTGAAAGAGGTGCACATTTCCTACCAGCAGCTCATTACTGTCTTCCCTGTGAGTTTCCCTGGGTGACCCCTCATCCAAAACAGATGAAGTTAAATTCAGTTTAACAGCTGACAAAAATCACAGCCTGCAGTAGTAAGGCTGCAATGGCACTAAGTAACTGAATAGCAGGATAACATGGTATGATCGCGTCCTTACATTTCTTGGTTTTCCTGTGCTGCAAAACTAAAATCTCACCCTACACTTCAAATATGAAACATTGCTCCCACTGCCCTGCATATCTTTCTTATTTCCATGATGCTAGGGAAAATCTCACTAAAATATCAGAATTTGTTAATGAATTAAAATCTGTTGGCACTTTCTATCTTCTCTGTGTAAACATCAACAACTATACATAGCAGTAGAAAATGAAGATACTCCTATGTTCTACTACTCATTGAGATCACAAACTCTTTCAGTAATAGAACAGCATTTGTACAAAGTGCAGCACCCAGCTCAACAGAGTTCAGATCCAGACACAGACCTCCCTCAAGTCTAAATTAGACTTCATGTAGAACTAAACAAAAGCTGTAAAGAGGAAAAGGAGCAGAAAACATTTAGTCTTCATAATAAGCCGTATCCCAATATAAAAGTGCTTCAGCATAACCAAATATATCCTGTTCCACTAAGATAGGCACTTAAAAGCCACCAATTTTCAAAGATTTCCACACAACTGGGCTTCCATCATTCTGAGGCTCATTTTATAGATTTTGCTTTCATGATCCTGGCTGCTTTGCTGCTGGCTGACAATCCACCTTCTGCTTCTCAAGTGGTAAATGGAATTTCAAAAGCAAAACAAACCACAGGATGGTAGAGTTTGGAGTCTGTATCTGTACTGGATCACTGACCAAGCTATTTTCCCTTCCTATAGCACTATCCACCTTTAGGACATGCTTCATCTCATGAAAAGCATAAAATCAACTCTTTAACCAAAACATGCTTAAGGAAGGCAGTTGAAGGGTGAGAAAGATTTAAACATTCTTGGTCCCATCATTTTGAATCTCACACCAGAAGAAGAGGCTGAGATACATCTTATATACATTTTCCACTCTCAGTACTGTGAATAAACTCACGGTAGGTCATTATACACAAAACTGCACAACTCAATTTTGCTGTTTTAATTATGGAGTTGCAAAGAAGTGTTCAATCAGTTCTAATAGTAGGAGATTTAAAAGTTCTATCAATTTTGAATGAAATTTCTTACTTAGCATCAGATCCGGGTGACCATTTTACTAAGCATCCTTTGACTCCCTTCCCCCAAACTAGATGTACAGTGTACATCTGACATCTCAAAACGTCAGAAGCACTTGGAGTTATCATCTTCATTTAAATAATGGATCATATCCAGAAACTTAAACAGCAGTTTTAGAGATGTGTGTAGCAATCTTCATTTCCCATTACTAGAAATAGAGATGCAATGACGTTAAGCCCCTCAGTGAAGGTCACCCAGCACATTATCTGCATCCCCTCCTACTCATCCATTTGATCACTCTGAAGCACAGATAAACAATAGTCTAGGTCATGGTGCTTGGCCCATTTGCAAATTTGCCTACTACAACACCCACTTCAACTGAGGCATTTGGGATCTGAGCCCTTGGTAGGAAGCAAAGTCTCCAAACAGGAAGCCCCAGGGAGGGGGAGTGAAGCAACCTAGGCCCTAGTCCAAACTTCTCAGCCTGTTGCTCACTGCTTCGTTTAACATCCTGTCACTGCCAGCACCCTTCAGAACTCACCATTGCCTTCCGTGGGCCAGGCCTGCACCCTTCATCTGCCACACACAGGCATTGGTACTTTTGGTCACCACATAACACCTGCAAACTGGAGCACAGAGTGCAAACTATTAACAGCTTGGCACAAACAAATGCTATTATTTCAGCTAGGTAGAAAACACAGTAATCTATACTGACATGGGTGGCATTAGCCCATTTTCCTGACATAGCTCCCACCTACAACACTTTTCACAGCTGTGTTCTTTTCGCTTTGAGTTTCTGTGACAGCAGTATTATAAATTCCCAGCCAGGCAGACTATAATAGAGTGGTAACTTGCTGAAATAATTTGTTTTTACACTGTTAGCTAGCTATAGTAATATCATCCTCCATTGCTTCCTTGGTGATGCTTAGATTGGTATCTAAGGCAGCCCCAATCCTTCTCGCACGTGGTTCTGCACCCAGGATGGGCCATACTTGATTGTTATCTAGTCAAGTATGGTTGGAAATTGTAACATCAGTTGTCCAAAGGAGCAAAGTGAAAGTAGAAGAGTGCACAAATCAGTAATTTAGATCAAGGAATACACAAATGACAGTCCAACTAGCTTTGATTTTATTTTTTTTCTGACTTAAAAAATTTATGACAAGGGTTAGATGCTCTGCAAAGGATACAATTATTTTCAGCATCTGAGGATCTGACTCAGGAGAATAAACTTATAAAGCAGGTTTAAAGCCAATACATCACAGGTGCCATTAATTCACAGAAGCAGAGTCATGCAATGACCCTGCTATTATCTGTACACTGAGAAGTATTACCATGAAAGTCTGACAGAAGAATGTAATAGGAAAAATGTAATCATCTGCTGGGTTTTGCCAATACTAAAATTATTTTCTGGCTATTTTCTTGTCATCCTTACATGCAAAAACCTCTGAATTATGAACATTTTGGCTTTTGAATTCAGTGTGTGTGTTTTTTGAAACTCAAAACCTAAATTCTCAGGGCATGAAGCCTCTAGATCCTTGTAAAACCAGTATTTCTTTTACAGACTGAGTTTCAGACTGATGCTGAGAAAATACAGATGTGAACATTAAACACTTCTTCCTGTCATAACTGCCCAACAGAATGAATTTTGCTACAGAGGAAGGAGATTAAACCTTCAAAAATACAGCTCAAAAGAGGCTACTTCAAGATATTTTCCAAAGGCCTTTAGTGCAATTAGAATCATACACAAGCCACTTTCCTCATCGTGTTCTCCTTTCCCCGGAAAGCCATCAGGAAACCCTTGCATTCATTAGGAATCTCCTAGCACTTTACAGTATTTGTTTGTTAACCCCTCAGGATGTTCCAGGAAGAGATCATCATTGTTTATAGTCTGGTTATGGTCTATCTAAATCTGGCAAATGAATAAAAAATGAGAGAGGGTAGTTGGCTTACTGCCACCATTGAGGACCTTTTTGCTTTGGTCAAAAGTCACAAAATAGATGAACCAGTGAAAGAGGGAAGGGGAAGAATGTTTTTGAGAAACTCAGCTACTGAACCTGCAATTAGGGATGCTCAGTTTCATATCTATCCTCATTTCTACAAATGTTTTTCTGATGCAAACTTAGATACAAGTTCTCTGTTTCTCTCTACTTACCCAAACTCTTCTCACTGCAGTATGGTCTTTGATTAACACAGGCTTATTTGGTCACTAAGGCTTTTCTGATCCAATAGGATCTTCTTCATACCTGCTGTGCTACCCTACACCTGTACTTGCCTTCTGCGAATTCATAATTCTCAAGACACACCATTCTACTTAAACACACACAAGCCATTTTTAAGAATGTTTCCTTTTGTTTTGGTAAGGATGAGGGGGGTTGTTTTGTTTGTTTTGATGTTGATTCTTTTTAAAGCCTAAGGCTGAAATAAAGGAGGGGCAGTCACTCCAGGACAGCCCGTGCCAACAACACTTGGTGCTCTGGAATCACAGGGTATCCCATAAGTGCGACATGGAATCTTGAGCCTTGTTCTGGGCTGTGGTGCTTTCTGGCTTCCATCAGGCAGAGCTCCACTGCGGGTGCTCAGCCTTCTTGGTTTTTGTCATCCGTATCCCCTGTTTGAAGTTAACATCTGCACCCACGGGCTAGGACCTCTAGGCTTGAGGAAGATTGCCAGCACCCCTGGAAGGCAAGTTTTACTACCTGACATTTCAGGAGATGGCTTTGAAGGGCAAACCTCCAGAAATTACTGTAAGAGAATTCTCAGTTCTTCTGTGTTCCTGTAATTCATCACTCAGCAGAGGAAGCCTTAGAGACACATCATCTTAAGAGGGGTCTCCCTTTTCCTTACTGATTATCCTGACTTTGCAGTGTGTCTGCAGCAAGTTTGTGTGTAGAAATTGTATAGACATGACATAAATCACCTCAGGTTTTCTAGCAATAATGTGACCCCAAGGCAGTGTATTCAGTAAATTAAAAATAAATTATGTGATGGCCTGATGCGACTTCAGCAGACCTCATGTCAGACGCAGCCTGAGGGAGGAATGTGCCTTCTAGCTTTTTCATAACAACAGTCCTTCAACAATGAGTTAATTATCTGCAGAAACTGTGTGTTTAGAAGACATAAACCAAGACCAGCTGATTTCAAAAACCTTAAAACAGACTTGAAAATGCATCTCTAGGGCCTCACTCACACCAGTGCCCAGTACATAAGTCTAGGTGACACCACTGTTTACAGCAGCTCTGAGGGGACACAAAGGATGGTACTGTAAAATCTCTCAGGAGTTTGGGGGTGGCCATATTACCTATGTGAGAGATCACAAATGAAGTGACAGTACAAAACACTTCCAGTCATGCTCTCAAATGTGAGTGTTCAGTTCATTTACATATCTGGTTTCTCAAACCAAGTGAGAGCTTCCTAAAAAGTAGAGGACAGCTGCAGTACAGATGTGATGACTGAGTTCTGGAACCAAGATTTGCATGCAAAGTCTGCCCATAGCACTATTCTTCTTCTCATGCTTGCGTCTGGGCAGGAAAAGGATCCAGAAATCTGCATCACACACCTACTCATCTTTAGGATGCACATATAAACATACAGCTGTATTTTGATTCCACATAAAACTCAGAAAACAAAGGATTATAAATTCATATGCTTACTTTCTTTTTTTTCCCCCCACGATAGCTGACAAAGCCCCAGAAGAATATGACTGCATGTTCTAATAACTTTTGGCTAGTGTGGTAGTTTATACAAAGCTGAAAATAAATAAGGTTCAGCTTCTTCTGAATATAGATAGATGTCAGCCCCAATTCTTGTTTATTTACAAAACTACTCTTAAAAATTATTATGGAAACTTTTTCAAATGTGCTGCTTCTCTCTGTTTCTAAGCTTTTAGAGAGGTAACTAAGTTTATAGGGATTAGAGTCAAAATATATGCTTTATTTTCTAAAAGAGTCTAGCTGATGCACTCAAGAAAGTGTATTTTCATTTTCCCAATGACAGTTATAACATATCTTCATACATATGACAAAGTAAACACTATTACTTTAAAAAGGTAGCTCACTTTTACTCTGAAAAAGCTCTATTAATTCTTCCCATTATCTCTATACTCAAGCTGCCACCATAGGTGTCAATTAGTAACTTATACTGTTTGCCTTCTTTGGTTTTTTTGTGGGTTTTTTTGTTTTGTTTTGTGGTTTTTTTTGGAAATGTCAGGGGGTTTTTTAACTCATGGAACCTTAGACAACAGTGGGAATGAAGCCTTTCCTTGGTCATACTCTTGGAACATACACTTCTAGCTGAACTAAAGCTCTCCTCTTAGCCCAAGCGCCATGTCATCTGAAATGTCTTTTCAGCAAATGGAGACCAAAAAATGAACGTACAAAATTTGACATGGTCTCTTCAATACAGTGAAAAGTGGCAAAAACAACCTCTTTTCCCTGGAAGAATTTTCCCTGCTTTGTATCCCTACCCTACAATACAGTCAGTCTTCAACATTATTGAACTGGAAATTCATCTAGTTTAAATAGTAGCTTTCCCCTTTCTTTTCTTTCAGGCTAGTCCCCAGAGAAATCTCTGATTCACTTGCATTTTATATTTTCGCCCTTCATCACAGCACCTAATTCAATTTTGTCCTGTGTTCTCTATATCCTGGCCCATCAACCTCTCTAGTCCTTCCACAGGGTTTTCTTTGCAGGCCAACATCTCACACTAAACCTACTGACACAAACAGATCAGATATTCTGATTTTATCCTGTGTCCTGTGGCTACATTGTCAAGGCACTGGTGAAATTCAGCTGCCCTTCTGGTAAGCAGTAGGTATTTAACCCCTCAAAGAAGTATTATAACACAGTAGAGGAGATGATGAAAAGTAGTGCCTTGGAATGAGATGGCATTAGAAGATGACACTTGCAGTCAGCAAGTCGCATGCACACACTAGGTTAAGTCACCAGGTTTGGCCAGTACCTCATGATGAGAAAATTATTGCAACTGGTTATTACCCCCTAAGATTTAAATTCCCTGCGAAATCAATGGAGAAAATTGGCAAATTCTTTCACCTCAGATTTGAAGAACCCTTCTCACTTCTGACCATTATTTTAAGTTCCATGGTATTAGGACCACCTAAAAATAGGCCTTGCACAAGTTGTGCGCAGGAAGATCACAAAACAGTCCCGTAAGAGGACATGGAAAATTCCTATCCACAGGAAACATGCAAAAAAACTACGTTAGCAATCAAGTCTATGAATCAATTCAATTCAATGCTTCTGAGTGGAGGAATCCTTCAAGCCCACATGTATAAAGCTTTTGTATTGGTTTAGCATAAATGGTAAGAAAAACCAATTGTTAATCCATTTTGGAACTAACAGCTAAGCTGGCCAATCAGGTAAAAGGTGTACGTACACCCTCTGGGACACCGCTTAAAAACAGGAATCTTGGGAGACCCGCCCTCTTTCCACTGACTTCTGCCATGAGGTAACATCGCGGCCGGGCCGGGAGGGCCCCGGGCCCAGGGGCCGGCTGGCCCCGGGAGGCCCCGGGAGTCCCCGGGAGCCGCGGCCGGGCCGAGGGGCCGAGATCAGGGCCAGCCCTCCGGA
>WBMY01002657.1:83805-120337 GCA_013397315.1 Donacobius atricapilla
TGCATTGTTTTTTCGTGGAAAAGTAGATTGTTGCTAGGGAGGAAGAGGGGTTGTTTTTGAGAGGGTTTCGTAGTTGGTTTTTTTGTTTGTTTACCTTTACTGTATGTTAATAAATCTAACTGTTTCTATTTTGAATTAAACCTGTTTTGCTTTTCTTTTAATCCTATTCCACTAAAATGAAAATTAGGCGAATGTGATAACCACTACATCTTTTGGTGTTTCTGCCCGGTTAGTTGAATTTTATCCCATTACAGCTTTGAATGAAAACCTACAAATAAAAGTTACAGCAACCAAATAGCTAACAGCTCTATGGTGTCTCCAATAAGCATCAACTCATACTACTCTTTTTTTTTTTTTCTTTCTCTTTTTTTTTTTCCCCCAGATGGTGTAGCTCTTAGTCTTTGCTAGGAGTAAAAAGCCATTTTCCACCAGCTGGCCAAAGCAGGAGAAAAATTAAGATGGATAAATTTGACTTTCTACACCAGTGAGCTCAAATCAGTTCTTACCTTCCCCATCAACAGTTTTCACAAGTGTTTGAAGGAGGTAAGGGAACGGAGGCCATGAAACCAACGGTTTCACAACTTGCAAACTTTAGGGAGAACTTAAACCACTAAGCAGGTTTTCTCAATTTTCAGGTTGATGAATTTAGCTTACAGTTAGTAAATTAAAAAAAAAAAAAAAGTTATCCTTGTTGAAGGGAAGAAAGTGGGGGTTTGCTGCCTTAGATGTTTGGAAGTTTCTTAGACCAAGCAGGCATTAAACTCACCAGAACAATACCCAGCCCTGGTCTTACTCTCAAGAATGGACTAGCAAAACACCAACACTCCACAGTGACTTCAGCTTTCTCCCGAATGCAACAATGCCTGACACTAGATTTAGCAGAAAGCAGTTCTGAAGTGAACATTTTTAAGTGAATCTGGTTTTGATCAATACTCTTTTTTTGTTTCAAAATCCCTTCCTCACAAGCCTTCCTCACATTACCCTTTCTTTTCTGCCTGGCTACATGCCCTAGCATTTACCTGTCTCTCATTCCTTCTCTCCCTATCCCCTCAAAAAAGAAAACAATTTTTTCCTCTGTATCACTATGTCAACATCTTGGTATTGGAATTAGATTCTGTTACTTTAAGTGCTGGGCAAACAAATATTTCCCCAGAGTGGCTCAGGAGAGCCAGTCCACAGAAAACTGATACAGCTTGAAAGTTCTGCCAGCAACTGGACTTCAGGCTGTAACTATGTCAAACTTAGGGCTTTGTCAGGCCCCTCTACAACTCAGCCAAAGGATACAAGCATCCCATTTGAAAAGCTCTCTCCTTGAAAACTCAGAAACATGGATTGCAGTGAGGCAGAATAAAGCATAGCAGAACAATGGAAGAAAACAGTGAAATGTCTGGAGAAGTGGCAATTTAGCCACACCAAAGTCCCTCTGAAAGCCGGGCAAGCTGAGAAGACATAAGGAGCTGGTTAGTTCTTCTCTTTCTGCAATTTAGTGAACTTAAAGGGCAAGGCTAATTTAGATCACTAGAGCATGTGCCTGATGGGGTCTGATGCCTTTGGGAAGCTGCCTGTGCAAAGTGTCACTCCACCTAAAGAGACAGATAGGAAAGATTGAGTGAGCCAGCTGGCCTTGACCCCACCCTCAGCCACATACCAACAGGAATTTTCCATCTCTAAGAGAACCAGTTCTCTCATTCAAACCTTCCTGTCCAAGTAGACAAAAGTGGCAGCAGACTACATCTGTGAGAGAAAGAAAAGAGAAAGAGAGGAGGAGGGGAAGAGAAAAGGAAGTCTGGGATAGCAAAAAATTCTTCTGTGGTTCTGCACTGGCAGAATGTAATGCTGATGTGTGTGCACCCTACCACAGCTGAACCAGAGTCACACACCTCTACAGCTGCCCTGATGCTAATGGATTAGTGTGGGCCTGATATTTCTGAGTCTAAGAGATATTTGCCTGCTAGCAGTTGCTAAGATCTCTCAGACTCAGAAATATCAGGCCCACAGATTAGTGTCTGTTTGCACTGGTTAGATCGGTGCCTCCCTTGTGCCAGTTAAGATCACTGTGATATTAATGTGGGCAAAGATGAACCCAGCTCTCCTGTACCTATAGCTGTGTACTAACATCTGTTGAGTCTGTATGAACAGGGGCTGTGCAGGGCAGAGATTAATTTAACAGTGTCCAGCACAGTAAAGCCCTTATCCCTGGCCATTATCACCACTAAATATCAGAAAAACAGATTATACTTTCTTTCCTGCACAATCTAATTACCTAATGCCTGAGGCAAAAGAGAGGCTGGTCTCTCTGTTTAGATGTAACAGGAGACCTTAGTGATTTTCATTTTAACAGCCTGCAGCCTGAAGAAATCTCTTGCAGGCAACCTTGATTCCACTAAATTCAGAGGACTATCAGAGGACTTTCTTCTCATGCAAAGGACAGTGAAGTCAGCTGTAAATTGCAATATTAAAGAGGCAGCAGATCTAGGCTTTCCCTTCTCCTCAAGCAAACTACTGCTTGTTCTCAGAGCAGTCAGCCTCTGGAAATAGTTATTTTCTACCTGGGCTGATCTGAGAGCAGGTGTTTTCTTCAGGAAAAATAAAAAAATAATCCACAACAACAATATGCAAACTGTGCAAGACTAACAGATCTTTCCACTCCCTGAGATTTCTTTCAAGGATACTCTAGTTAATCAAGATTAAAATCAGCTTGACTGTTCATAATGCAAGAAGTCAAACAGAACACACCCTCCAACTTCCAGCTGTTCACAAGTATACTGTTCATTACACCAGACCCCTTCCAGACAAGGCACAGCCCATCCTCATAGCACACAAAATGCATGGATGCTTTTTAACAAAACCCTCAACAAGAAGCCTTGAAGAAAGTATGAGGAACTCCCTGTTTTCACATGCAATCAGTCATCTTGCTGTAAATCTGTTTCAATATCGCCAAAACCCAAACACTCAAGTTAGGCTGCTGGAGTTCTAAATCATGATTTTCACATTTTTATTTTCCTTTTAGCTTGTGAACACTGGAGAATGGCAGAAGCCTTTGTCTCTACTTGAAACTGGAATATCAGCTTCTCAAAAGTGCACCAGATTATCAGATTATGACAACAGTTTTGAGACCTGAAGCTTCATTCAAACCAGCATAAAAATCCAGAGACCTGACAATATTGCTGCTTCACATGCCTAATGGTGCTTAACAATACCTATGTTAACATTCAGCAGAGCCACTGGTAACTTCCACAAGGACACATTCATGACATGTGCAAAGGCTTACTCTTCTATGCCCAAGACAGACTTCATTTTTGGGTGGGTTTTTATTTGGTTTTAAGTTATTTCAGAAGCAGAACAGATAAATAAATAGAAAACCATGGACGTGTCAAGTTTTGCTGCTGTAAGAAGTGAAGTCAGTGCATCACATTTCACCCTCTGGTTGAGGAGAGAACAAAGCTTAGCATTTTTTTAAATTCCTTCCCTCCCTTTCTGTTTCATATATTCAGAGAAGTCTATTTCTTCATGTATATCCCCTTAGCGTATCACTGACACACGTTAGGCTTAGCTGAGCTGGGGGAGCACTGGTCAGTAGAAGTTCCTGCATGCATTCATGTGACTGGAAGGGCTTCCATTCCAACCGAGTTTCTCCCAGAGCAGGCTGTTGGGTGCTGTGGCAGACTCATGCTGCTTTTCAGGCATGGCTTGCCTACAGCCTGCCATAGGACACTGGATATCCTCTCTTTTCTGGAGTGAGCTCTTCGGAGACTTACCAGGCTCAAGACCCCATTGTACAACCAACATAGGATGGAGAAGCTGGGTTTCACTATAGAAACCGCAGGACTATAATTTAACAACTATATATCCTTGTTAATCACTTAACTTTTTTGGTGCAGTCATAAAATTCTGAATACATAAATACTTGTTGTAGTAAAGGTTAATCAGAGATATATCAATAATTGGAACTGTTTGAAAATAGGTTGTTTGCATTGGAAGTAGTTCCAATTGTAATGTAAGGATTAAAAGGAAGAGAAAATTTAGAGACTTTCTGTAGCTGTTTGTCCTCAGTTTTAACTCACAGTTCTCCATACCACTTCTACAGACTCCTTGAAGTGACTCATAAATACCATTGCAAATATAAGTGTACTACAGTTCTAATTCCTATGAAAACTTTCCAAATTTCCACATCCTAGAAATTAAGAGTAACATCCATTCCCTGGGTCTCTACACATAATTTTGTCTATCTTTAAATTCTTCATGTCAAGAATTCCCCATTACCTGGGTTGTGTACAGAAAGGTAAACACTAGCAAAGCAGTTATTTATTCTCTTGGCAAAGCCACAAATGCGTTTAAGGGTTTCACCAGGGAGACTGTGATACAGTCCAAGGTGCAGTCAAGACATCTGGCTTCAGCTCCCTGCTCTGGTATTGACTGGCTAAAATGGGGCATGCAATAACTCATCTATTTGTTCCTGTTTTCCCCCATCTTTAAAATGACTCCATTTAGTCATATTCATATTTATAGAGGTAAAAAATACTCCAGAAACCACAGGGGGGAAAAAAATCAGGCCCCTCTATCATTTTAGTGAAAGTCACAGTCAAAGATCCCTTGCATCCCAAGAAAAAAGATTTTCTTATTTTTGGCTTAACTTTACTTCTGCTGTCTTCATGCCAGTAAAGGTAAGTACTCAGCATGAGCCTCACCTTTTTGGCAGATCCAGGCCTTTGTTTGTAAAGATTGGCCAGTAAAAAGTACAGATAAATGTATGTATAAAATTAGGTTATATTTTTTTTCTGTGTTAGAAAGCTAACTTGATATGGAGAGCATTTTCTTTTCTCCTTAAACAGTTTTTCCACTTATTTCCTGAAATTACAGCATATCTTTCTGCTGAACTTCTTGTTTGTTATGCAAGTGCATACAGCATGTAAGAAGGTCTCAGCTCAGTCTGGGTAACCAAGGAAGGGAAGAAACATGAAGGAAAGCAGTAACTTGCCTGCAGTAATGATTAACCCTGGTCCTCTCCCTTGTCACGATCAAAGAGAAAATTACTGCTCCATTCAAGATATTAAAAAACAAGATCTACAACTATCTGACTGAATTCAATATGGGTATAAGACTACTTTGCTTCCCCCAGAAAAGCATTTTTCATTTTATTTACTTTAAACAGGAAAAACTGTAGAAGAGCGCATCATGATTAATCACATGCACTGTCTTGAAATCCTTTGAACAGTTTTGCTGTGTATTCACTAAGTAAGTCTTGGGATCCAGTCCAGTTGCTTTGTGGCTCTCTGAATTACTTAGCAATTGCTCCTCAGACACTGCCTTACTGCTATACTGTGGAGAAGATGAAGCAGCCCCGGAAGGCACAGGGCATTATCAGTGTGCCTTGTCCACAAGGGGAGCACGTGGCACATTGCACATCCCTGCTCACTCAGACCTGCTATAGAGAGGAAACAGCTGGCAAAGATGATCTCTGTATATTACTGACAGCTCTGATACAGGCCTTTGGCCCCATTTCAGCCCCACATCACAGCTGACATGGATCCAGAGCCATGGAAGTCACTGTCCACAGAGCTGAACAAAGCTTAAATAACAACAGTATCTTTTGGAAGACTAGGGAAAAACCAAAGCAAACCAAACTAAACAGCAAACCCAAAACAAAACAAAAACCCTTACCAAAACAAAACCCTTCACACACAGACAAAGAAAAAGGTTCTTGATTTTAGTTACTGCCTCAGTCCCAACATTCCAAGTGATAGAGGCAGTCATCTAATTTACAAGCAAGATCAGCCCTCAAAATGATGAAATAGGCTGTGGTCCACGTTCATAAGCTGTTGTGGACTGAGACATGGTCATGCTTCCATGGTCTTTGCTTATATAAAACACCAAACTTGTGGGTGCAGTCCCACCAAGAACAGTCTGTGCATTAGGAAATGTAAACTGCTGAGGTAATGAGTTTTTCTCCCTCCAGCACCATTTAATAGCTTCAGTATACCACCCTCAAGGGAAGAGAAGCAAGTCTTGCTCTCTGTTTGACCTCTTCTATTTCTTTCTCGTGATATCCTCTATTGCAAGAAGAGCTTTATCTTCGTGGCAGTAAAATAAGGCATTGCCTGTATGGCTGAAAGCTTTAATCTGCCAATACCTCTGTGAATTACAGAAAATGATGGTACTCTGCTTTGAATGTTGTTGAAGGCAGAACATGCCATAAAGGTCAAACAAGGTCATCACAAACTGCGCAAGCCAGGGAAAATTTTCAAGTCTTTGGAGATCAATATAGGTAACCCTACAAAATGAATCAAGCAAGTGGAGACTCTGATTATAGGTTCTCTCTTTCACATGAAAAAGAGTACATGCCTACAAATGTTTTGTTGCTACAGGACAATATAGAAAATATTGTCATTTTGCTTCTAGACAAAGCTAAAGATTTGGCTTCCTGAAACTAGTCAAAGAATTCAATCAATCCATTTAGGGTTCATGAACAATAGTAAGAAAAGATCTGTCTTAAAGTAGGGAGCTGAGACCTGCTTGTTTCTGAGACAAATGACAGTGGTGACCCTGATTCAACCATAGATTCATCCATTCAAATTCTAAAGCCTGTAAAACCTGCAATATTCTTCAGAACCTATAAGGTGAGCGGTCAGTTAACAATCATCAAGCAACCAGCAGTATGCAGACATGTCATAGGTCTGTATTATTCTTCACTGTATACTAAGGCATCACTAACATGATCTGGTACTTATACAAATAGAAAAACAACATGTCAGAGGAGGAGCTGAAACAGGATGTGCTCTTATTTTCTACTATCTTTGATCTTAGAATTTATGTTTTCTTCTGGCCATCTGGACACAATGAAGAAAACTGAGCAGAAATATGAGCATTAATAACAGAATAAGTGTTGGTGATGCCAGTTAGTCTAAGCCCATTTAAAATTTTCTCTAGCTCTTTACAAGCTGTTAAAATGCTATATTTTTGCCACCAGGAGTGAGTCAAAGCAGTGAACTGCTTCACCAGTACTCAGTACATACATCATTCATTAGAAACATAACAGCAAAAGCTGCCACTCTTTCATAGAAAAGAATACTGCATTAGGAAATCTACTTAAAAAGCATGAATCCTTTCCACTAGTATCTGTCAATCACTACATCTTAGACAATTCAGTACATTTATCCAGGACCAAATCTCAGAAACACAAGCTTTCCCAAAAAACACATATGGATATCTGTGATGGAAGTAGGCCACTGCACGAGACAGCCTTCTCCTGCCACCCTTCAAAATGAACTATTGTGACTCTGTCAACAATGAATCTCTGTACTCATACTGAATAGTATGCTTATTTCTATTTTGCTTTGGAAAAGACAATTCTCTCCAATTTTGGTTTCGTTCCAAATTCAAAGTCTGTCTTGAAACAGAACCTCAACCCTTCAGACATTTCTGACAGCTAGCACTATAGAATAGCATTTGCACTCTGCAGTTTCATTTTTCCTGTGGCTGCCGTCTTTATGGTGAGTGCCTGTAGTCCTTTTCTTCTCTGACTACTGAAGGTTTTAAACCACGTTTTTAAATGACTTGCTGAAATAAGGCCAGGGAGAATGAGTAATTATGATTCTCTTCTTCCCTCCCATTTTGCCTCTGTACTATTAACATGTAATTAGGAGTCTAATTTTTAGTTAGGTGTTTAAAAAACCCTGAAGCAAAGGGGTTTAAATTATTAATGAGCCATTTTTTAAAAGGCAAACTGAAATAAGTGTACCCTCCTCTTCATATATTTAATTACCATAATGGTTAACACATTATTCTTCAATTACTAAGGACAGGCTTGCAGAGAAAGGCAGTATTTTCTCTAATTAGAGGTACTAAATTTCCCTTATAGCCATGGTGGTCTACAGCTATGAAAACTGCCTTCACTAAGGCCAGTTTTAACTGCACACAGGAGGACATTTTTCAAATGCAGGAATGTATCATTATGCTTGTACTGGTTCTTTTCTACTGTTGGTGCCAGAGATGCTTCTTATTAGAAAGACCTTCTCAGCAAATACTTATTTATTAAGGCACTTATTAAATATAAATGTGACAGAGACACAGGTCAATTAAAAAAAAAAAAAAAAAAGGCATGAAATCATAAGAGGCTGTTGCTTGTTTGATATTCTGTAATGATTTTGGCAGATAAATCCACTTTAGACTCTAGTGGCAACACGGAATTTCATTGTCAAGAGGAGGCCTACAAAGTCAACTGAGACGGGCTCAGTAGGACTTAGGGGCCACTAAGGACAGTGATCCATGAAATGCAAAACACCTCAGCCTATGAGCACAGCTGCTGTGGGTTGCATGACTTCATGTATTTGCTGTTTGCTTAAAGCACATCACAATTATTTCTTTTAATCCATCCAAATCCATGCAATGCTTCTTGCAAAGTCTTACTAGCTTGGATGAGGTTAATAGAACCTTGGTTCTTAAGGACACCGCTTGCAGATAGACAGCAGATACCAGTTTTCATTAACAGGGGTTGCAGGACTTTTAATAAAATGCAGAATTAGCACCCTTTTGTATGTTTTGAGGCCAAAATTGGAACATGGCTGAATCCACACAGAGCTTGTTCTGCACCCTGACACCATACTCAAAAATAAAGACAAAACAAAATATTTTCTTTTCCAGCATCTCTTCAGATTTGTACTTAAGACAATACCAGGGTACCAAACTTCTGAGTGTGCCAAAATATCAGCTTTCAGTTAAGAAGTGAGATATTAGCATCAAGTAAAGGTAAACTTTGAAGCCTGCCTTTGCCTGAACTGATGCAAGAGTGTCATCGTGTATGAGCAAGGGTATGCTACTGATTACAGACAAACCAGAGTAGTGTGGACTACTCTGAAAACCCAGAAAACAGAGAAATTAATAAATCACCACGTACACACCCAGACTGTTTGGAAACAATCAGCCTAGATCCAGGTATTGACAGTCACATGGGACCAAGCCCAGCTTAACAGATAAAATTTTCAGTGCTCCTTTCAGGCCCTAATCACCTGTGTGGTCACCTATCAGTGACCCTATACGGCACTTTACTGGGTGAACTTACTGCCTCAGATGTCCTCTATCTTTAAAAATATGCTCTGCCTCCTTTTACAGCATCTGCATGACTTCCAGTGGTCAATAACTTGGCCCCTTGCATGAGTTCTGAAAAGTGACAATTTTCATATCTCTGAGGCCCCTGACAACACATTCCCTTGGGCTTCTCTAAGCACAGCAATAAAAAAATAGAAAATGACATCTATTTCTATCCATAACAACTATTGGAACTTACTGAAGAAAAACTATTAGCATTAAACCCCTGCTAAGGTAAGAGCAAGACCCCTGTGTTTATCAGCTGTTCCAAGTTCAGACCACACACAAGCTAGCTGTAGTGGTTATCACTTCACCTAATTTTCATTTTAGTGGAATAGGATTAAAAGAAAAGCAAAACAGGTTCAATTTAAAAATAGAAACAGTTAGATTTATTAACATACAGTAAAGGTAAACAAACAAAAACCAACTATGAAACCCTCTCAAAAACAACCCCCCTCCTCCCCAGCAACAATCTACTTGTCCACGAAAAACAATGCAAAGAGACAAAACATCAGAACTCTCAAGTCAGTAGCACTTAATAAAAATAGTCTTTCATTCAGTCTTTTGAGGGAGACAAGTCCCTCCTGATCCTTCTGGTAACTTTCCACAAGAGACACAGTCTGTTTGTGGCTTCCAGCTCTTATAAACACAGCCCGCCCGACACTGTATCTGTGAGCTTCCCAAATGTAGCTTTTCCCAAGGCTGCATAAGGGTTGTGGACTTAAACATGGGGTTTCATTTTTTAAAGATGCACAGCTTCACAATAAAGGNCGGGGGCTGGGGGAGGGGGGCTGGGGCCATCTCTTTCGGCGGCATCCTTTCGCTCTCCTTCCCTGGCCGCCAGGAGCTGCTGAGGCTCAGAGACCCAGCCCAGCCACGGCTCGGCTCAGCTCCCGCAGTGCCGGCCTTGGCACGGCCACCCTGGCCCAGCCCAACTCCCGGGGCAAGCCGGCCCCTGGGCCCGGGGCCCTCCCAGCCCGGCCGCGATGTTACCTCATGGCAGGGGTCCGTGGAAAGAGGGCGGGTCTCCCAAGATTCCTGTTTTTAAGCGGTGTCCCAGGGGGTGTACACTTTTTACCTGATTGGCCAGCTTAGCTGTTAGTTCCAAAATGGATCAACAATTGGTTTTTCCTACCATTTATGCTAAACCAATACACTATCCAAGAAGAGTCAGGAAGATTTTTATCATGACCAGCCTATGGAACCACGTGAGCATAAATCAGCTGAATCTTCTTACCCTCTGGAATGCAGCATGTATAATTGCAGATATTAAGGGATTTTCTGATTTCATTGTCACTCTTGAATCAAAGAGCATGCTTCTTCAAGCCTTTCCTTCACTTACAGTGCCCTGTGACCAAAATGGCCTTGCAATCGCTCTTACAGTTGGTTGTATTCTTAGAAGAAATAAAAACCCAAGTAAATTTCTTCAGTCAAGCAAACTCAAGAACTAATTGTTAAGGTAGTATACTAGGCCACAAAATTTATGAGGAAACCACACATTAGAGCTCCCAAAGCAATATAAAAAGTAATTTTAAAAGGTTTATTAGCCAATATGTACACTTCATTATGGGAAATTCTGAAACCATCTTTGGCATACCCACCACAAGAATCCACAGGGGCCTATCCTAAGTACAGGACTATTTGATGCTTTCCTTAATAAACTGGCTGATGAAAAGACAGTAAGATTATTAATTTTGCAGGTACACCAAGCTGGGAGTGATTGCCAGTGTGTTGGAGGATACAAATAGAATTCAAAATGATCCTGAAAAAAAAGCAAAAGAAAAGTCTGAAAAAGTAGGATGAAATTCAACTGGTAAATAAATGGGGTAAAAGGGCACTGGTCTAAGTTTCTGAGCAAAAGGATCTCCAGCTCCAGACAGCTCAGAACACCTAACACCCTCCCCCCATAATGCCCTAAACTGGCAGAAGCAAATTAAACCTCGAGCAAATAGTGCAAGGTAGATCAGTAGTCATTCCTACCTGCTCAATTACACTTGAAAATATTAGGTTGTCAACAAGATCAGGCAAGTGAAATGCCTCAAGTTACAGTCTTTGGTTGTGAAAGATTCAGAGGTTAAAATACAGTTGTTCTTGTTTTCCTTAAAAATATACTGGAAAGCTTGCCATTTTCAAAAACATTCACCTAGAGACCAAGACTTCAACGAGCACTTAATAGCTAATCCCCACAGATCTGCCATAGAGAAAATTCTAAGTTATGTAGCAGGAATAAAGAAACAATTGCCACCATAGACAAATTATCTTCTGAATCTTAATCTAAAAAGAGAGCTAAGCACGTGATAAAAAGATTACATATGACTCAAGGACGGTGGGTTTTAACTTTTATTTTCTTCCAACTATGTTTAAATTATATTAAAAATACTATGATTTTTGCTTCTTCCCTTTTCGTATTAAAAAAAAAGTACTGTAAGTAAAGTCACCTGGCTTGCATACTGATTTATTCTGCATGGTGACACAATTCCAGAAAAGAACTGGGATTCCAAGTAAACGGGAATTAAGTATGGAGCGATGATCTGTTCATCTCATTGCGTGGGTGTTTGAGATCAGCACCAGATGTCATCTCTCTTCCCTTCTCCCATACCTCAGCACCACATAACACACAAAGGACTAACTTAACCCCTCCCTCTCTCCCCCCTGCACTCCCAGAAAAGCAGCTCATACCACATGCATGTCCTAAATCTTGTTCTTGGAAAGATGAGCCGGTAAAATATTAAGCACTAACCAGTAGACATTTTAATTCTATCTCTCATTTTATTTACAGCTACCAGGGTTTTACGAGGAGACTCTATGGCACACCCCTCCAGCCGAGTGGAGAAGAACGGATAGGATGTCCCCAGCTCAGATCCAGACCCATCCTCCTCCCCCATTAGTACTGTAGTGGTATCCTGCTCTCTTTATTTTCAATTCATTCTAATGTAAAATATCTTCAGTAACACTATTTTTCCCCTTAAGCAAATGCCAGGAAATAAAGTCACTAATTTTTCAGAAGTCTGGATTTCAAAATCACACTTGTCACCTTCTCACAAAGAATTATTTTTCCTGTAATCAGTGCCAAGTAATTCCTAGGCACATAAGTACAGAAGCTCATTGGGATTCATATGTGAAAGTAATGTGATGTTTAATAATTTAGTTAGAGAACACTGTCATTTCTGTAATTTTTTCCTGAAGTCCTTGATTATCAACATTTATGTTGTTGCAATTAAGGATAAACATTCTTGAGGGTTTTGCTGACAAAAATATGAGCTGTTTAAGCAAATTACTCCCCAAAAGCACAGACTTAATGGTGGGCTTTTATCATACAGATGTTTTATCTTGGCACTAGTCAACTACTCACCATTTTCTGGCAGCTTCAGTGATCCAGAGTGTCTGCTCTCATGTTTTGGCACAGCAAAAAATGCGTAATACTAAAATTCACTGGGAATCACGAAACTGTGTTATCAGCTTTGAAAGGTTACTGTTGTATTAACAGTTGAAGGTATCCCAGTATTTTAGGATGCTGCTTTGGCCTCAGCTGAACAAAATTTTCATTCCAAGCAACGGCTGCTGCTTCATTTCCTTAAATGAAGAGCACGTCTTTCTAAATATATTCAACAAATCATAAAAGTAAAAGTGAGCAAACATATACAACTTTTCGGGGCCACAGCAGCCATACAATATTGATCCAAGCTCAGGTTCCTGGCCAAGTGACAGGAAGTCTAACCTATATATGTACACCTGTGGCCTCAAAAAGCAGGAGGCTTATTATGGTGGTTAATAAAGTTCATCGTTCTTCTACAAACCATGAGTCATGCTCGAAGCTGAATTTTATTACAGACAGTAGTCCAGTCAAATAGTAAAAAGTATAATGTAAGCTAGCTATTTGTCTTCTACCAATCCTAATATTACAAAGTAGAGGGGGAAAACCTGATTTCTCCAAAACACTGTCACTTTATGATATAACAGACATCACTAGAAGTTCTTTAAGTAATGGTCCCGGCCCTGGTAGTTTGCATCAGTCAAGAAATGTGCATCTACAGTAAATTCATAGCTAGGAGGCTCTTAGTCATCCAAACGTGGGACTGAGGTCACTAAAAGACCTAAACGCTCTCCAAATGTTATGCTACCAAGTCAACCACCCTTTTTATATTTTGTAACAAAAAAAAACCAAAACAAAATTCAGCTTTTTTATAGAAACAAAATTGCGTATCTACAAATATAACCTAGAAAACTACTTAAAGAAAACATCTTATTCAAGCTTTTCCCCAGTTTGTCATCTCACAGACTCAGCACCTCAGTTCTTTAGACTGTTATAAAGAAAGCCAGGGAGTTGTAACTAAAATGAAACCAAGGACGGATTTAAGAGCTGAGTTCTAGGAAAACATGCTCTTGACATTTTGTATTGGTTTGGCATGAATGGCAGAAAAACCAATTGGTAGTCTGTTTTAGAACTGGCAGCCAAGTTGGCCAATCAGGTAAAAAGTGTGCACCCCTTGGGACACACCGCTTAAATACAGGAATCTTGGGAGATTTCTGCCCTTTTTTCGTTGGATGCGGCTGAGGTAACGTTGCGGCCAGGCCGAGGGCCCTGGGCCCAGGGCCCCGCCGGCCCCGGGAGTCAGGCTGGGGGGCGGCCGTGCCAAGGCTGGCCCTGCAGGAGCTTAGCCGAGCCGAGCCGGGCCTCTGAGCTTGGCAGATGCCGCAGTGAGGAGGAAGGCAAAGCGCGGGCCTCGCCCTGGCTCCACACCCCTGAGCAGGTGGCTGTCTGCGCCGTGCCGGCAGCCGGGGGAGGAAAGCAAGAGAGTGCCGCCAAAGGAGATGGCCCCGGCCCCCTCCTCCAGCCCCCGGGTCCCCGGAGAGCAGCACCAAGCCCAGGCTGGGCTAAAAACGCACCCCATAAGACCGAGGGATGGAAAAGGAGAGAAGACCCNCAGACTGTGTCTCTTGTGGAAAGTTACCAGAAGAATCAGGAGGCACTTGCCTCTCTCAAAAGACTGAATGAAAGACTATTTTTATTAAGTGCTACTGACTTAAGAGTTCTGATGTTTTGTCTCTTTGCATTGTTTCGTGGACAAGTAGATTGTTGCTAGGGAGGAGGCGGGTGTTTTTGAAAGGCTTTCGTGGTTGTTGGTTTTTTTTTGTTTACCCTTTAGTGTATGTTAATAAATCTAACTGTTTCTATTTTTAAGTTGAGCCTGTTTTGCCTTGCTTTTAATCCTAATCCACTAAAAATGAAAGTTAGATCCCTACATTTCACAAAACAAATTCGGTGAATGTGATAACCACTATACATTTTTATCCTTATTTTACTCAGCAGTCATGCTTGGAGAACAGCAGGAAGAAATATATGAATGGAACTCAATGGTGTCATTTCATGCTTTGTCATCTGAGGTTGAACTCCTCATGTTGAAGTTGCCTGAGTTGTGCATGAGAACACTGTGCTAAGCATACTGTGGGGTTGGCAGTCTCTAGCAGAGGGCTAGTGTAAGCACCTGAACCTAAAGCCTCTCAGTGACCTCTTCCAGAACCTTACACCAAAACCTGCATTAAAACTCTAAAGCAACTTCAGCTGCAGTAACAGTTCATAATTTTGTACATCATAATCCTTCAAATGGCAAGTATTGATTTAATATGTTGCATATCTTATGTTTCACAGCAGAGTTCAACTGCTACAGTCACTGATTTTTCCAAGAAAGCTCCTAATATTTCTCTGAACATTTAAATATGTGACTTCCATTGCAGTTCAACACAGTGGACTATAATAGTTCAGTATTTCAGCAGCGTTTGGGGTTCAGTTTTGTCAGAAATGAATCTGGAATTGCATACACTGTAGTCCAATAGACATATTATTTAAACTCCATTGGTCATTATGCTCTTTCAGCAATGTGCATTTCCTAGGTGGCCACTGCACAGCTTGACGCTTGGATACCAGTAACTGTGATGCAGTTGAATAATGCAATGTATCCTGCTGCTAATGCCCTCAGCTTGATGCTTAAAATACAAGCAAATGTGTAGAGGAAAAATGGACAAACTGCTTAGGTAAAATGGAGAAACAAGGCAGGGTTCTGTGTTTGGCCCTAGATAGGAGCCAAACCTTGGAGCTTCAACTGCAATTTTGTTGCTCATTTCTGTCCCATGGTTTACTTTAATGGATCTCTACACCTGCTGATTCAAGTGCAGGAAGGAAATGAAGCCTTCAAATGAGATGACACATACAGAATGCTATCCTGGTTACCACTCTGCCAGCTTTGTTTCCTTCCAGTGGTTCCATGCTGTTCACCAAAGCCAGTATGTTTGTTACCACAGAGTTGTAATATCTACCTTAATATTCCAAGAGGTCGCAACTAAGATTTTTAATGCATTACTTTACTTTAAAAAGAGGGCCCAAACACAAAGATCTAGTCATCAGAAAAAGAGTTAATAGTATAGGGACTATGTTTCTACAACAGAGGAAGCAAGCTCGTGTAAAACGGGTGTTTATATCCTGGTGACACACTGTACAAGCAATATTATGCTTACTTGTTAGTCACATTTGTACGATTCCTCATGTTAGTAGGAAATTTTATGGCTTGCCAATGTAGATATTTCCGAAAGGTCTCTCCTCCCGAGTCCTAGATGCACACAGATACACACACTCATAAATGAGTAATTCATCCAGTGATGTTTTTCATTAATTTCATGTTAAAAAAGACTCAAGACAAATAGTAATGGAGCAGAATATAAGAGTTACAGCTGTGAGGAACATTCTGGTACTCATGATAAATTCATAGGCTATATTCACAACGTGACAATGGGAAGTAAACAAACCCTTTTAAGGAAAGGTAAGGAAAAAAAGACAGTCACAAGCATTGTGTGCATATTTATTTCGAGAAATGTTAAAAATAAAAAAAGAGAAATTTACAGAAATGCTTAGGCAATTGCATTATATCGTGAAAGTGGTTGTGTATGAAAAGGATGAATGAGAAGGCGACATCTGTGAAATCAACAAAGAACTCGTGGAAATGCTGGGAGGTTACAGTCAGCAGTGGTTTACACTAGCTGGGAATCCAAAATGTTGTCCTTACAGGTTCAGAAACAAAAAAAAACTACTACAGGTACCAATGAAGACTCTTAAGGGTAACTACGTAGGCACTACAGCTGTAACTCAGTGTGTGAATTCAAAGCCATTTGCCTACACAAACATATGTGAAACAGCTGGAGGTAAAACTTGATGTCAATCATTGCTCTTGTCCTGTAAGAACATCTGAGGGATTTTTTTTTTTGATGGATTAGAACAGAAGCTTGAAAGAGAAAAGGTGTTACTCTTAAGAAAAAGGGTGAAAATACAGAATACATCTGGAAACACACAAAAATATCCTAGCATTTCAAAATTGACTAAAATAGTTTTTTAAAATCAAACAGAAAAGATATGATTTAAGCTAACTGGACACAATTTCTCTTCACCAAATCTACTGCACTAGGTCTGAAAATTATAGTTTGATGTTATTTGCCCATTCCTTCCACCTGAGTCAGTAGATAGGGCTTCTGCGTATATGTGAAAGGACAGATAAGGGCAAGGCCAAGGTAGGAAACAAAGTGTCATGAATATTGCAGTCCAGAGAGAAAGCCCAAACCATGAGCTTACCAAGACTTTCAAGATAACAGAACTCTTTCTATGTGCTAACACTGGAGACCAGTTTGGTATCAAACTCCACTTTTCCATGATTTGTGGAACCACATGTTCAGATTTCAGCCAGACCAAAATATTTCTCTCCATCTTTCACAGCCCAGAGTAGTTTCCTAAACACAGAATTTAAAAAAATGATTGCTAAATATTTTCTCTAGCTGTGAATTTTCAGTATACAAAACTCTCAGAATTTTTCCAGCCACCTATAAATTGAAGTTACAGTATCTAATCCCACAATAACTTAAAAATATGGTAGTGTAAATGAAGCACAATCCATAAAAACCTAATGTTTTATCATTTTAAATTGCCCTTTATTCTCAAAGTAACAGTTGTAAGCATATTAAAGTTTAAATTATAATTAATGTTCCAAGAAATACAGTCAATTGTGTAGCTCATCTAAACTTTATCAGATCTTTTACAGTGAATTAATGTGCTGTTAATGAATCTCTTCAACATGAATTTGATCATAAAAATGGTGCTCCTTACAGGATCTGAAGCTACTCTAGCTTATTCTAATTAACATAGGATCTGCTTAAAGTTTCTGCCATGCAAAACCCTCTACAGTTTATTGTGGTTCATGTTTGAAATGCAGTGATTGAAGACTAGAAAAGGAGAACATGAACAAAGTTTTAATCACAAATTTTGAACATCCACTTATTGCAGAATTGTCATATTTGTGTTTCATTCTCACTCACTCTGGCCTTGGCCCAGTCACTGCATTGCTGTGGACTTCCAGAATTCTTCTCCATCCACATCCATTTATCTTATCCACTGAAAGTCTCAGGTCAGGGATATGACCAGTAGTCATGATACGATTATATTACAGCCCCTGCAAGGTTGTGTATTCCTGACCCTTTCCATTTGGTTTTACTCCATGACGACCTTGCTTGATCTTGCCCCACCTTTATTTTGCTCTTAATTCCCAATAAGCTGTGTACTAACTGTCTGTTCAAACAGACAAGAATTTAACCATTGACTGAAGGCGTCGTGGCTCCAGTTTTCTCTCTCGTGGCATGCTGCATCTCCACATAAAGCATAATGAGACCTGTCCCTAACTTTAACCTGAAAGTGGTCTGGGTTATTCATATCCTTGAACTGTTCCTTTTTCTCCTTGACAGCTGCTTTGCAAAGTGAGGGGCAGACTAAGTCAGGGCCTCAAGGTACTGCTGCAATGCTACATATCCAGTGATTCGATGCTGATCCAAACTCTCACTCAACCCCCTCTTCCTGACAGTGTTCCCCCACAAATTAGTAAGCTTGAGTTGTGGTTCCTGCATATGTTTGTCATGACTTTAATCACAACTCATTTAAGTAGCTGTTTGTTGACACTATGTGAAGATTAAACCATTAAACAGCAAACAAAGCCAGATGACCAATAGTAAGCATTTCAATAAGGATCTGAATTCCCACTATGAATAGCTCAATCAGGCACTGTTTGTGTAAAGTACAGCTTGTAGGCTTCCAAAATACTAATATTTTTGAAGCTATCCCAAAAATGGACTCAAATCTACTGTATAATTTTCAGTTAAAAGCTTTTTTTTTTTTTCCTAATAAAAAAGCTCAAAAATTGTGCTCTTTATTCAAGAATTCCACAGATGAAAATGATATGTTGGGGAGTACAGACTTCAGTAAAAATTGTGTGAAGGTCCTCAACAGAGGAATAGTATGAAGAGGGGAAGAAAAGAAAGATTAAATAGTACAAATACATTTTAGATATAATCCAATGCTGATTAAAAACTGCAGAAAGATCTGCCTTACGGGCACCTTTTCCTTTTGATCTCAGATGGAACAAATTTATTCAATTTAATTTTGCAACTGAAAGCTTACTATCTCAAAGTACTTGGTTTATAGCCCAAATTCCCAAGCCACTAACAGATTTGTGAAGTATTATCAACCCTTGGCTACAGTTTATATCCATTCATTAGTTTGTTTGCTGTGGTAATTTGTATGCAGCTACTAAGAAAAAGCACCAGATGCTCTTGAAGTGGCATCCAGACATAAACAGAGGTCAGAAATTATTGGTAAATGTGAAGGCTGTGCAGAAAGCATCACTAGGAGAGAAGGCGTGAAGGGATAGAAAATCACCCCTTTACAACATTCATCAAGGTACTACCCTAAAAAGGACAAAGAAAGTAATTCATCTTGGTAAAAACATGAAGCAAGAAGAATGCAAAGTAAATATCAATAAGCTAAACTGTGATTACAAAATTTGGACCTTGGAAAATAGCCTGTTTGAGAAATAATATATATCAGAGCATGAATTCTGCTAAAATCTAGAATAAAGATTTACAAATCAGTCACATAAATCAGTCCATTTTTATTAATAACATAGATATTTACATCCAACATATAAAGTATTGAGTTTCAAACCATCTGTATGACAGTAATGCTACTTATAAATCAGGCACATGAACTATCCATTATTTTCTACACTTATAAATCAGTCTTACTTGCAAAGCACTTGCCTGACTGGAAAATCACTCTCTTGATTAATAGAACAGGTGCCATCAGACAAATATATTACTGAACTGAATCATATATCTTTTGACCACTGGCCCCATTTCATAAATCAAAAACTCCATATATACCAAGTGTTTGTAAATGCTCAATTATGAACAATTTAGCAATCCAATACCAACACAGAATCCCTTAACACACACATATATACACACATACACATACAAAATTTTAAAGTCATAGAGATAAGATTTGCTTGGTTGGGTCTTTTTTTAAAGCTAAAGCTTCACTGTATTCCCTGTTCTACTTGCCACTGTGTAATCCATCAGGATTTTGTTTATCGAATACTAGAAAGCAATTCAATGCTTTGAGGTTTGCAAAGTGGAGGAAGGCAGAGAAGGAGGGAGATACGAAGAAAAATTCTTGTTTCTGCTTTTTTATGCTTCACACAAAATTGGAAGTAAAAATTTCTGCTACCTCATTCTAAAAACTCTTGTGGATTTACTTTGCCATTGCCACTCACCTTTCTCTGAACTTTTGTATGAAATGTATTTATGATTTTTTTAATTGTAAATTTTTAATTTTCATGATGGATGTGTTATTAAAAGAATTAAAAGAATCATTAAAAGAATTTATTTAGCAACTGCTGCATTATGAAACATTTAAATTAATATGAATTAATTATAAGGTGCATAAATTTTTCTAAGGTTAAGAGAGGATGTGGTATGACAAACTTCACTTCTGTGAGATTCTCAGCAGAAAGGTGAAAAGCAGTTCTTAAATTGAGAGGGACCTCATTTACACGGCATCCATTTAGTAGAATGCAGCTGCTGTTGAGTCCAAGTAATTTCTAGCTAGCTCATAAATATGACTGGGATGATGATTGTATAAATACTTGCAATAAGATAGGATAATAAAACCAAGCAAATGTTTTGTCATATATAATGGAAATAAGTAAAAGTATCATTTAAAGATGTCTATTTGAAGCTTACCATAGTGATTCCCACAGAGAATTAAAAAAAAAAAATCAAAACATTATGCTTTAAAAACACAAATAAAATTTCTAATTAAGAAAAAACTGATCTTATATAATCTAGAATAACCAACAAAACATTTTAGCTTGAGGTAAATAGCAAATGCTTTGGTATCCTTTGAAATTATTTTCTTCCAACCCAACTTGACCACTAAACTGGATAACTTATTACTCGTACAAGCTTTTTATCATACTGATATGCTTCAGTTGAAAGGCATGGATGCTGTTACGTTTACTGAAATAGGTAAACCAGAGCTCCTATGTGATAAAGGTATAGCTAAGAATCGGGTTTCTCATTTTCAGCATTTAGTGCTGCAAGAATGAATGAATGCATGTGTTGGGGACCATAAAATAGAAATATTCCTACAAGGGCCATCTCTGCAAGAGTATGAAGCAGCTCCTGTTGCCCCTGTCACGCAGTACTGGTAGGCAGGCCTAGAATGGAGCACCAAGTCCACGGAGAGTGGGAGAATGCGTAGGTAACAAGATACATGGGAAATACAGCTGAGACATGAGGGTTCACAAAGTAACTTCCCTTTAAAAACATCCAGTGTGTTTACCTCTATACAGAGTTTCTCAGATTTAAGGAAAACATCTGCATACCACGGAACAGAAGAATTATTCCACAGCAGGCTATAGTAAAATAAACTGCAGACTTATCCAGGTACCAGCTGGCAGTAATAATAGTTAGTAATTAACTAATGCATTTCTCTGAAGTGCTCAAGAGTAACAGTTGAGGTTATTCATTCAGTTTTTGCTGTTATTACAATGGCTTGGGAAGGAGCCTTTTCCATGCTAATAGTTAGGGTTAGGACTAGTGCAAGCTTTTGACCACATTACAGGCAAAATTGTATTTTACTTCTCAAAGATAAGAAAAACCATGGCCCCATTCTGCATTTGGCTCTGCCAGCCAGAGGGGAAGGGGATCATAACCAGTGGATAAAAACCAGCCATACTTTCCCTCAGATTACTCTCTTAGCCAACATCACTAACTCATTTCAGTAGAGTCATTATGAGGGTACAGTGTGGAGACGCAGCTAGGACAGAGCTGCTAGGACTAGAAAATATCTAGTAGGTGTCTACGCTGGTGTGAAAATAACAGGCCTGGCTTGCCCTACTCAAGCAGTGAGCTGGAAGATTTTTATTTTTAAAAAACTCTGGTGAACAAATTTGAGGGAAATCCTCATTAGTATGTGAACAGTTAATTGACTAAATTTTGCTTTTTCCTATAACACCTACTCACTTATAACTTATATTCTCTTGACAATTTTGCATAAGTTTGTGAAGCCATCTTACTTAAGAGGACATATTAAATTATTAATATTTTTGGAAGAATACATAAGAAACATGCAGTGGTGGGCTGCTGTGAGTTTAGATTTAGCTGGAATATTTTATTACAAAAAATCTGGCATTATATAATAAACTTTTATCTAATAAACGCACATGTTCAGGAAAAATTAGGAGAATTTGATGCTTGCCACTGGTTCTCGACAGATATTTAAGTCTACATGACAATTTTGGAGGGCAATACATTTTAGTCCAAAATCAAACAGCTCTGTGTTTTGTAACACTTTTGACTTATAGACAGGATGCAAGTTGTTGCCAAATGTATAACTGGAGCTACATTTGCTTACATAGGTGCTGCAGTTATAATTCATTATTGCACAGCAGTCTGTAGTACCTTGAATACAAAAGGCAATTCAAAGAAAAAAAACTTTCACCCAGTTAAGTACATCATAGGCATTTTACCTCTGAACAAATGACCTCTTTCCCCCTGGCAGGTACATTTCCATTGCCTCTTGTAAGCTTGTCTAGTCCTACCCAGGCACAAATCAATTTTTTTTCTATCTTCAACACTTCAAAGTTTTTGTTCACACTCTGCTGATAAGAGGGGTCAGGATTCTGAGACCTTAGGAAGATTGATCCAGAATGATTTTCTGTACAGACATTTGAATAGGACAAAATACCGGAGATGGTCTATGACCCTCCCCAAGTCCTCGTGGGAAGCAAATTGAATTTACTGAATCTCCAGTATCACAGACCTCCACACAAAGCAGCTCTCACTGTTGCAGTGCAACAGGTTGCCTGAGAAGCTGCCCACAAATTCAATAATTGCAGTGTAGTCTGGCAGCAGGAAACTCTGACCTAAAGGCAACAGGTCAACAGATCTCAGAAGTGAAAAGCGTGACTCTCTACTGCCATGGTGTTTCCTGCAAGTGCCATTCAGTGTTGGTCCACAGTTTGTCTGTAGGCCAAACTTAACTCAGCACCTACCACAAATCAGAGTGTTATTTAGAGCAGTAAGTGTAGAAAGCTCAAGAGGAACTTTAACTAAAAAAAAAAAATTTTTTTCTTTTCCCCTTAGAGCTATCATACAGCTACTGCTTTTCTTAAACTCTTCCCCCTGCCAGCTTCCTCACCAAGTTAATGAAACACAATGGTTCACCAGAGTACTGCATAATTTGCCTGCACAGGAATGATTTTCACATTTATGAAGAAGTCTACAAATGTTGACAGATGAAAAGTAAGAAACAAAGTGATATTTTATTATTTTTAGTTTGAAATCTGATTATACATGCCAGTTATTGTACCAAGAACTACCCTAAATGAGAGTCTCTGTCAAAATAAGAAGAAATGTTAAAAATATGAAGTTTTTAAAAGTCTGGAAATTTACTTGGGGAAGTATGGAGAAAAAGTAAAACAGAGGGAATACATAATGTGAAAATTCACACTGAGATTTCAATCCAGATTGTCTATAAAAACACATAAAAAGACAGCAGTCTGGGCTGCCCAGGGAGGTGGTGGAGTCACCATCCCTGGAGGTATTTAACAAAAGGCTGGATGTAGCACTCAGAGTAGTTGACAAGGTGGTGTTTAGTCATGGGCTAGACTTGATGATCTCAAGGGTCTTTTCCAGCCTAGTTGTTTCTATGATTTGGTGATGCCCAGTTGCAGAGGAACTAAGAAGGGGGGTTTCAGATAGTGCTGGTCTAAACAAGTTTTGTATTAAAAAACACCAAAACATTGTTAAGTGTATTTATCAAATTGTTCATTGTCATTGTGAATGACACCATAAAACAGAAATAAGAATTAGAAATTGCATCTGATTTCCCGGAGAATAAGGGTGAGACATTACCATATATGAGTATGATCCCAGAGTTTTCCTTACAAGTGAAAGTTGACAGTGGCAGCAACCACTGTCAGCTTTCTCTGTCAGCACTGTGAAAGAGCCAATTAGGCCATCTGTTCTTAGAATGCAGCTTCTAAAGACCCACCAGTATGTCTATGATGTTTTAGGACCAGACACCCATCTCCTCTTTGCAAAATGCATCAGATTTCACAAACATTTAATTCCCTTGGTCAGAACAGGATTCTAAAAAAGCAAGAAACAGATTCCTTGCAAATGTTCATGCAGAAATTCAGCAGTGTATAATCTCATCCTCAGAAAAGAAGACAGCAATGAGAGTTAATTCCTCCACAGTTCTTAGTACAACATTTCATTGTATGTAACAGAGGTTCAAGCTAGGAAGAAATCATTCTATTTTCAACCAACAAAAGATACTAGTGATTTATATGAACAACAAAATTCAATGAGAGGCTTTGTTTCAAGATTCAACTGTACTGTACCATTTTTGTGGCCATGCTGTTCTCTGTCAGGACAGTGACAAACCAGGCTACTACATATACTTGTAGTATTACAAGTATCAGTATTGCTGATGCCATAAAGGTAAAAGTAGATAGTGGAAATCACAGGTTAGTCCTGGAACACGTAAATTCCAGAAGGATTTAGAGAGCAAATTATACAAATTTGCTAAGCAGGTATACTTTAAAGAGATTGAGAAATGTCTGAAAGAAGCTGCAAGTTTTAACTTGTTCTGGTCTTCTCTCTTGTGTTTTGAGCCAGAAAAAAGATCACTTATTCTCCAAAACCAGCAGTTCCCGTACAGAAAACACTACAGGTATCTACCCCTAAAGAGACACAAGCAATCAACTCTAAGAACATTAACATTAGTCTGCAAGGCATCAGCCCACCACTGTGAAGGATGGACTTTCTGACCAAGATACCGTAGGACCTGGAATGATTAAAGCTTGATTTTTCTCCAACAAAGTAATCAAGAGATTTGCTGTTGAATTCAAGAGGAGAAGAACCAAATCTTTAGATTCCCAAAGGCACAAATGACAGCAAGAAGCCACCTGTGGCTTTTGGGAGCCTCATATATACTTATTTGGCTGTTGTGAGCATCATATATACTTCCTTCTTTTGATCTGTGTCTCTTCCAACTGAACTGGGTCCAAATCCACTTTATCTTCCTTTATCCATATCCTTTGTTTCCTAAAGCCATTGTACAATTCTGTTGCCTTTCACCACTTTTCCTTGAGACTGTGAATTTTCCTGCCTAAACATGTATCAGTGAAAGCAAATTAAGGCCTTTAAGCTAAAGGAGGTTCAAACCAATGAGGTGCTGTTAAAGCTCAGACTGATATTTTCAAATTTTAAAATCAATGTCAGATGACCAAGCATATTGAATTCTTTGCACAAGTCTAAAGAGGCTGTATAAAATTTTTAAAAGCCTAAATTAATGGTCTGATAAGACTCATTTGTTAATTTAAGAAAGATAGGAGTTTCAGGGTGATTTACTGAACATGTGGATTTTTAAAGAATATAAAACATTGTGCAGAATGATTCAGCAATTTCAGTAAGAATCATTCATAGCCAATGTTGGAAACCCTGTCAAACAATCTGTGCATCTTTTGTATGATTTAGAAGTGGTGGATGTTTCTTCCCCATCTCTATTTGAGACGTATTTTCACCTCTTACTCATTAGCTCAGACTTCTCTTAGATCATTAATAAGAGGGGGTAAAAGCAATATGAAGTATCCTTCGCTGAGCTAGAGGGCTTTAAAATTATTAGCCCATTAATTTTCACAATAAACCTAAGAGATTCGGCAACCATTATCATCCTTTACAGACCGAAAGTGGAGAAAGGAGAAGTGGAAGGACTTATTGAAGGTCACACACTAACTGAGCAAGACAATGAGAGACTTCTCCAACCATATCTTCAACAGACCAAAGACCCAACAGTCACTTTTAGGTATCAATATATTTGCTCTGGAATTCATCAGAAATCTTGACATTAAACCCCATCCAAAGTGTTCATTCTCAACTGCAGGGCTAGAAAAAGACTCAGGTCTATCTATTCCAATTATTCAAATGATAGATGTGGTATCACAGAATAAAGAAACACTTAAGGCCCTATAGCATTAAATGATGTGAACTGTCACAGCTATGAAGTCATGAAGTGAAGATGCAGTCTGAATCTGAGATTTCTTCATAAAAAGAAACTTTAAAAAATATTTTACTTAAAAATATAATAAAATTTAAAAGCTCCAAGTTTTTAGACAATATAAAAGGACTTATATTAGATTCCATTAAAAACTGAATTAAGAATATGGGGGAATTCAGACAGTAAGTTCATTAGGCAAAGCATATCTAATGTTAATAGAATTTTGGACTGAATTTTCTGGCAAACACTGTTATTGCAAAAATAGTGTGGGAATTTTGCTAACCACAGCTAGTCAGAGGGATTCTGGTTCACACTTCATGCAAAGACAATTTGTCATCAGCAGGAATTTCTTTAGCAGTCAGGAAGAAAAAATCCAGTAAGCCAATAAAATTTTTAGAAAGGCAGGATCTTCTCATTAACTGACACAATGGAGACGTTCCACAGAAAAATGGTACTTCCCGTAAGTTCTCAATAATTTACTTTTTTGTGGAAATTTAATCTAGGCTACAGATGAGGTTCCACAAGGGTTTTAGTCCAAAGTATTCAAATTCCAAATAGTCACAGAATTTTGTATCTCTGCTTCAGATAAGACAAAAATAAATTCCATATCAAACAAAAGTCCCCAGAAACTTTAAAAATTATATTTTCTTTGGAAAGAAATTCTGGAAATACTATTTCAAAATTTTCCTTGGAAAGGAATTTTTCAAACCTACTTCAAAATTGCTATCATCTCTGAGAACTCCAGTGAATCTTTCTGAACCTCTCCCACAAGTTGACCTTATCAAAATACACCACAAGGGTTTTGAAACATGGAGACTAGGCTTTATTAGAACAATACACTCAAAACATGAAATAGATATATGTTAAAAAAAAATCTCAGTATAGACATACTGTAAGCAAGTATGCCTGTCTGCTGGTAGGAAGGACCCCTTGTTTTCAGGAGTGCTCCCCTTTTAGCCATCAGTTCATTGGGGTTTTTGTGCTGTAAAGTCCTCTTGGGGAGTCTGAAAAGTTGTTTTGGTTTTTTTTTCCCCATCTCTGAGGCCTGGTTTTTACTCCTCTTGCTTTTCTTCCACCAGCCTCCCTGCTTCTGACACCTGCTCTGATCTGGGTACCCACACATCTGCATGACACAGGAATATATCTTTCCTTCCTTGGTTTTCTTCTCATGCCTGAAAGGGGCATTTCTGCCTCAAAGGCTTACTAAGCACTAGGGAGGGAGGCATCTCCCTTCCTCACAGCCCTTTGTAACTGAGTAATCTGAAAATTACTTTTTGTGTGATCTTAAAAATACTTTCTTTTCTCCTACCACTGTAATTTGAAGCAAACCAGTCCTAGCACTTACACACTCATGTTTTATCCACGGGTTTTTGAGTAAGTTATGGAAAAGTGGATATGTGTCATTACCGGACTATTGCCACGTTATGAATCAAGCTTAAATATAACAGAAGCCTGGCTGCCAAACCACATCTGGTTTATTCAGGGTATTTGGACAAAGTTGAGGTCAAATGATCAGCAGTCAAGAAAAAATGGAATTACAGAGATTGTTTATAAATGGAGTTTTGGATAACTGGGAATTTCCTATAGGAAACCACGTATTAGTCACTCAAACAGTGTTACTAAATATATAAATTCACTCTTATGTAGTAGTTCCCTAAAACCGGATGTGGAAAGGATAGGTGCTCCTCTCAGACTCGAAGATGTGTCTTGTCATTCCAGCTGATCAGACTTGCCAGAACAAAAAAATAGCAAGACTCAAACAAATTAATTGCCTGATGAAAAGGTAACATGCAAAACTAATTTTGCATTAATATTTAAACTTGATGTAGGGAGGAAATTTCTTGGGGCCAAAGCACTGGGGACGATGGTGGAGACATGAACTTTTCTCATGACACAAGGAGTCCACTATTCAGTTTCCCCTTTCTACCTTACACCTATAAGAGGTTTCAAATTAGGACAATGTACAGGAAGGGAATGTAAGAAGAGATCGTATTTGTAAGAGGTGGAAAATGTAAAGCTGAAAGCCTGCAGCAGAAGACGGAACCATATATGAGTGCCATAATAAATTCATTAGTGCATACTCTCACCTATCTAAAGCCCTAGCTAAAGGGCTTTATCACCTATCTAAAGCCAAAACACAGATATTACCATTACTATTTCCAGATGTTAAAAATAAAAGAAGCCCAGTGACCCCTGCCTGGACACACAGAGGAGTTCCACATTAAAAGGAACCAGACAATAAAAGTCACATTTTTATACTTCTCTTTGCAGTCAATGTCTTCATGGAGTCATATAGAAAAGGTCTGGCTCCAGCACCACTTCCTTTCCCCATCTCAGCCCCCATAGATGCAGAAATATCTTTGTCTACATGTGGCTGAGCATTTAAAACCTAGCAGTGTGGGTTAGCTGCCCAAGTAACCATAGTTCTCCTATAGGGGAAACTATACACACAAGACAGAGTCCCAAGGACTAGACCCAAAACAAGCATCACCAGTTTGACCACACAGACTGAAATGTTAGCATGTCAGTTGATATTAGAGTGTCGTGTGCATTTCAAACTGTTCTTGGTCTATGACATGCACATATGAAAAATCAAATGTTTAACATTTTAAAAGTCATCCTGCTGTGCTATACATTGTTTTAACCTTTTTTTTTTAAACTTCTCTTCCAATCTTGAATGAGCCTGTAATAAGAATTTCTATCTTGTAGATAGAAGCTATATCAGAAAAAAAATCCCTGATATAGGTAGGATGGCTCTGATGGTGTGGGATTTTTTATCACTTGGCATCAAAATTTTTGCACTACTGCCAACTCTGTAAACTATTCAGTCCACTCACAGGCATACGTTGGGACTCAGCAACTGAAAGAAAAAACAGGACAACTGATCATTATTAAATTAAGGAAAACACATTGCTTTGTTGTATTTATAATTTTATCCTCAAATGCTATAATTTAGTATCATTTCATGAGACTCCAATGAAATTGAGTGATAATATTTCAGTTTCATTGACTACCACAAAAAAAAAAAAAAAAGGAAAAAAAAAAACCTGAAGTCTAACCTCCTTGGTGAAGCAGAGAAAACTCAGTTAAGGGTGCTCAAGATGAAGTCTAACTGGACACAGTACATCTCCAAGGATGCAGACTCCACGAACTGCTGGGAACTAGGCCACTGGAGAGCCACTGTGCCAGAAAACAAGTTGGGTTATTTCTATGGGGCTCAAATGCAATCACTTGTGTTACGGTTCACAACCTCTTGGCCTTCCACAGGACACCACTCTGAAGAATCTGCCTCTACTTTGCTCCCTCCAAGAGGTATTCATGCACAATGATAAGATACATACAAGGTTAAGTAATCCTAACTTTTGCATCTTTTCCTTACATGACTGATCCCCTAGTCTCTTAATTAGCACAGGGGACCTTCAAGAGACTCACTGCTTTATGTTCATGTCTCTCTTTTCCTGGGGACACAGAAATGGACACAGCACTCTAGCAGTGGTCTCACAATGGCTGGGTAGAGGGAAAGGATCACCTCCTTCAACCTGCCTGTGACACTCTTCCTTATGCAACCCACAATGCTTTTTGCCTTGCTCAGCCTGTCAAGATCTCTCTGAAAAAAAACACAATTATCTTGTCTATCAACAATTCTTCACAGTTTTGAATGATCTGTGACTTCCTGAGAGTACACTCTGCCCCATCATCCACATGATTAATAAAAATATTAAACAGTATTGACCTCTAAGGTACACCACTAGTGACTGATCTCCAGCTGGAACTTTATGCATTTGATCACAAGACTTTGAGCCTTACAATTCAAGTAGATTTCAATTTAACTCCCTATTCACTCACTTATCTGGTTCATCCTTCATCAGTTTGTCTCTGAGAATGTTTTGTAAGACAGTGTGGAAAGCATTACTAAAGTGAAGATAAGCATGCACTGATCATCTATTTGCATCACACCATCACCAACCACAATCACTCATTTCATGCAGAAGGCTATAATACAATTCGGGGTAATCTTCCCTTCATAAATCCATGCAGACTAATCCAATCCTCTACTTATTCTTGCTGTGTTTGGAAATGGTTTCCAGAATTATTCACTCCATACCTTCCCTGGGATCAAGGTAAACCTGACTGGCCAGTAGTTTCCCAGTTCTTCCTTCATTCTCTTCTTGAAGACAGTCACATCATTTACTCATTTCCAGTCCTTAGGAACCTTCCCCTATCAGCACAACCCTGCAAAGATCAAAAGTGGCCATACAATGACATCAGCCAATTTCCTCAGCGTACATGAGTGTATCCCATCCAAACACACAGATTTGTGCTTGACAAGCGTTGTTCAAAATTCCCTAACCTGATTCTCATCCCCTAAGTTAAGTCATCCTTCTTCTAGACTTTCCCCCTGGTCTCAGGGGCCTTTGTGAAGACAAGCCTTACTAGCAGAGATCAAAGCAAAGAAGGCATTGAGCATATCAGTCTTTTCCATGCCATTTGTCATCAAGTCCCCTTCCCCATCCAGCACTGAGCCCATGTTTTTCTTGGTCTTTCCTCTGCTGCTGATAGACCTGTAGGAAGTCCTTGTTACTTTTAAATCCCTTGCTAGATTGAAAGCTACATTAGTTCTGGCATTTCTAACCTGCCCCTGCACATTTGGTTATACTCCTCCTAGGCACTTGACCTTTTGAATCCTGTGTACACTTCTTTTTTATATATCTAATTGCATCAGAAGATCATTGCTCATCCACACAAGTCTACCACCTTTGCTTCAGTTTCCTGCATGTTGGATTGAACTACTCTTGGATTTGGATGACACAACCCTTAAGAGGAAAACAACAACAAACCACCCAAGCAGCTCTCTTGGACTGTAATCCACAGCATTCTTCCAAGGATACTCCTAAAGAGGCCAAAATCTGCTCTTCTAAAGTCCAGGGATTGTAATCCTGCTATATGTCTTGTTTCATTTTCTCAGGAGCTTGAATTCGAGCATCCTGTACTCAGTGAAGCCAAGGTTGCTCCTACCTTTACAGTTTTTGCAAGTTCTTCCTCACTTGTTTCAGGCCCAGCAAAGAGCAACCCTTTGTCAGGGCCCTCAGCAGCTGCAGCAGGAAGTTACCATGAATGCACTCCAGAAACCTTCTCAGCTGCTTGTGCCTTTCTTCATTCACCTCTCAGCAGATACCAAGCCGCTTAAAGTTCCCATGAAGATCAAGGCCTGGAACATGAAGCTTGTTTCAGTGGTATGAAGAAGGCCTCCCCTATTACTTCTTCCTACTTTTAGACTGCTTGTCCAGATAAAAAATGCAAACATTTTCATTGATGGGCAAACAGGGTATTGTTCAGTATTAAAAGGTTCTTTGCTTAACATCTTCAGCACCTTTTATCTGTGGTTCACACAACACTTTCCGTGCCTTATATAAAACAGACATTTCCAAGTATTACTACTCACACTTCAGAGCACAGAGGGTAACTTGTTACCTCCAAGTATATGTACAAAACACGGAGGTGGGCGAGGTGTATACTTAGTGGAAAGCAGTTATTAAAATAGCCTAGCTGAGGAATTACCTTTCAAAGAGCACAATACTGAAAACACGTATGTGACTTTCAGATGTGAAAAACGAACTAGGTGTCAGGTATGTCAAATGTCTCTTCCATTTCAAGTGCCACTCTCACTTTCATTTCCTAAGCAGCAGAGGCTGTAGCACTGTGGGTGGGGAAAATAACTGAATAAAGAATATACCAGATCTCTCATAATGAATCTTTAACTTGAGTTATGGGCACAGACATACTCACAGGTTTTTGGAAAGTTTATATTAGTCAGCCTACATGAGCACCCCAAGACACCCATTGCTTTGGAATGGCTGAAAGACTGGCTGTCACACTCTCCTGCCAGATGAACAGACGTGAGTGTGTCACTACCATCCTTGCTTCCCCTGCTTTAGCAGTATTTCACTCCTGAAGCAGCTGGGTAACTGTCATTTAATAATTTTGTCTAAAAAGATAGGACAAGGAAGTGTGAAGGTTGTGAGGAATAAGGATTGATCCATTGTCCACAAAACCCAGCAAGTTCTCCCACCTCCACCCACCCTTTCTTATCTCCCCCTAGTCTTCCAAGGCTTTAGTATTAAAAACAAGTACCTATAACAGAGGTTGCATCAATACCTCCCCAAACTTCTGTAGTAACCTCTTTCCATTGCTTCTCTCTCTACTTCCCCCTGCTCTAAGCTACAAAGCATTCACTTTCTGTCTCTATTTAGATCCTTTTTTGCCAGGAAAGACAGCAAAACAATCAACACCTCTGAGAACCTTGAAGCTTTCTTGTTCAGACAGTTTTCTCTGGGCAGGACCCATAATCAAAGACCTCCTCAGAAACAAACATGGTTAGAAGTGATATCAAGCCTTGCACAGTGCAGAAGGCTGAATGTAATCTGAAAATCATTACTTCAATCAAGAGATTCAAATTAAGTTTCATTCTCTGGTGTCACAGAGGAAAATTATTTCACATTTCTGCTGCCTGCTTTTTACCTTTGATCTGAATGTCAAATTCTCCAATTAATGTGGTATGGTTCTACTCTTTGTTACACTTTTTAAGCTCACAAGTTCTCGTCCGTGTCCCAGCAGTGGACACTGAAGATTCAGAACTATTATCTAATTACACACACACACTGTCATGAAGAACTTCACTGGTGCATGAAGCACATAAATGAAGATTACTCTTGCCAAAGTGTACCAATATCAAAAGTATAATAGCAAAGAGAAAAAAAAATTCGTGTTCAAAAGTTATAACTCAGAAAGAGGAAAGGAACAAAGGCAGCAGAATGTTCCCCCCAACCACTCCCCATCACTTACAAATCTCTTGTACCAAACTGATTATTAAGCCCCTGAGCTGTTATATAGTTTATATATTCTCTCTTGCTGCTGAGAGCAAAGATCTATTCTAAAAGAAAACTGTGCTTTCTTCTTGAAAGTTATGTTTGCTCTAAGATACCAGGGAAGCACCCATTGTTTTATTCTAACACTTTTCAGAATTCATTATCTTGTGCTAGCCCATCTGTTATACCCTGTGTCACATATGTACACAGCAACAGCAATAAATGATAGCAAGAATTTAAATGCCCTGATATCTTAAAGTTTGGCTATTACATGCATTTAGGGTACCTGATTACCTGGGGACTATCTATAGGCATTCCATTTCTTATGGTCTCGCAGCTTGTAATTGTCAGGATCTTGGCAGAATTGTCTATGGATATTATCAAGAGAATTGGTGAGAGGCCACATAACAGGAATTAACCACAAGTTTCTGTCATCTTGATTTCTAGCATACTTACAAGTCCAAACTCCTACATTACAGAGGGAAAAAAACCCCCAAACATTTACCAAGACATTGAGAAACCCAGAGCTATTTACTGCCCCAATGCTGTAGGCTTGGACTTAAATCCATTGCTAGAATCTACCTAATGGACAACTGCCTTTGTTGCTATGTCTTTGTGTGGTGCATTAGGTCTGAGTTAAAACAGACTGACCTATCAAGCAGATATGGGCTGATTTCAAAACTTACAGTTATTTGGCAGTGGTGACTCACCGCATTTTTTTTATATTTTGGTTAGATGACGTAGTGACAGTGACCTCCTAAGCAATGAAAGTGCAGCAGGACAGGCACGATTTGTATGCACAGGCATGTGATTTAGGCTTGCAGTTCCAACAGAGCTCTCAATTTTGAATAACTGAGCAAAGCATGTGTTGAGTACCACCTCCCTTGGAGGGCAATTTGTCTCCAAAATCCCCAAACGGCATATTCATCTTCCTTCTTCCCCCCAGGCTTTCTCCCTCTACCTGTTCTACTTTTGTAAGAATTTCATTTTCTTTCTTCTCCCATCCTGCCACAAACCTTGTTAAGAGCTCTGCCAGAGCTCTTAAAGCACTGCAAATGAGACAACAGGGTCAGAAACAGGAGCAACTCCTCAAAAAGCTTTGGACATCCAGTATTTCTCCCCTCAACATACAGAATAAGAAAATAAGAATGGTCTGTTATTGCACTCTTTGTCAACTGTGTCTGTGATATCATTCCACCAACACAGTGCTGCACAAGGACCTCTCCCATTCCAGTTATCATTGTCAAAACTGCTGAAGTCCAAATTTAAGCTGTACATGAGCAATATCCATACAGCCAGTAATGCCCCTGTTTCACCCAGAGCCAGCTTGGTACACCTCCTCATTTTCCTGATCTCGTGAATAATACACTGCTGATGGAAGAATAAAATAAAATTTCACTCTTGATTGTTTAAAGTCCCAAAGTCTAGTGGGCACATTTCTCTTCCATCAAATTTTCCCATACACAAATTCCAATGAGAGTCCAGAAAACAACAAAAAAATTTACTTTCATTACCTCCACTTAGGAGGGGAACCCTCTATTAATAAGGAGAACCACAATTGCAGGCACAAATAGTCATTATGTGAGAGAAACAGCCCTAGTTTTACTTATGATTAAATTCATGGTTACCATAAGGACCTCTGTCTGGCCTAAGACTTCCAAGTGTTTGTTTTGGGGGGATTATGCTCCCTGTTTTGTTAGCATTTTTTTTTAATACGTGGCTGCTTTTTTGGTTTGGGCTTTTTTTTTTTCTTTTTGGAGGGGGGTAGGATTTTGTTTTACAAGAAGGATTTCAGAAGGTACAGATCCTGAAACTAATGATGCAATTGGGGTTTTTTTCTATTCTGTCTCCTCTGCACAAACCAGGACTATCCACATACTTCCCACTCACTTTTAAAGAGAAGGACATAGTCTGGCAGCTCTGATACACTTCCCACACTAATGTGCAACCAGAAAAAGAGCAACTCCAATAGTGTCAACACCACGGTGTCAAAAGCCAGAAAATGTATCTGAAATAATTATACGTGTCTGTGGAAAAAAAAACAAAACCAAAACACTCAGTGAGTATATGGATGTAGACAAGGATTATCAAAATTCGTTTTTTTTGCTTCATGTACACCTTCTTCCTGCTCAACCTGCTTCAGCTTGTTTCCCTGTTCTTCCTTGAGGCTTTCATGTCACCGCCTCTGTAGACTTGTGTTGCCTAAAGCTGAATTACCACAGTGATCCAACAGGAACCAAACCCAAAGCCCTGTAATGAGCTGCTTGCAGCTGTTACTAAATCCACCACATTTGCTGCTCCTTGCTGCCTACTCCCCAACCCCCCTGCTTTGCCTTAGTAAAAACAATTTCGTATCCTGTAAGGTATTAAATGCTTTACTGCAGTATGTTGAGTTAGAAGAATCAAAGATAGCAATAGCCAGTGGCTCTACAAAGAAATAAAACTGTCAAGTCAAGCAAGGAAATACAGACTTATCAAAATGATTTCTGAATCTTTTTGAAAAGATTCTTTTTCCATCTTCTGCCTCAGGCACCTCACTAGATTCTAAAGATGGAACAGAAAGCTCAACCCACTCTGGCTGTCGAAAACATACACAAAATCCTCCTTACTACCTAAACTCCTTTCCTTTCAAAATTGCAGACAGATGAGAAAAGATACAAATTTTAAAAAAAAATGTGGGATTGTGTCGGTTTTTTGTTTATTTTTTAATTAAATATCTACTTTGTGGCACTATGGAAATCAGGAATGATTTACTCTTTAATCCAAAGCTATAGCTCATCATAATAAAATAAATCACTTATAAAGAGATGTTCATTAAATTTTGTCCAGTTAGGAGAAGTTGGGGCAGTTTTGAAATCAAGAGGGCCAAATTTTGCTCCCTGATACACCAGTGAAAATGCATAATATGTTACTCCATCTATAGATACACCTCATTTCCAGTTGTACAAAGGATGAAATTTGACCATATATCTTTAGGAATCTCTGAAATATTAGAAAGCCAAAATAAAAAAAAAATGAAAATGTGGTTTGCTTCATGAAAAGATGCACACTTGGTAATGTTGCTAAAACAACATTAACAAATGATACATTTAATGCTATGCTTTTGATCTTGAACACTTAGAACATTATTATAATACAGTATGGTGCCTTTGTTCCACTCCTACTTCTATAAGCTATTTATTACATGGCCTCAGGCAAGATGCTCACAACATCCAGTTTGGTCTAAAAGGAGTACAGAACCTCCCCATTTGCTTTAGTAAAGCTAGCTTGGGCTTTTTCCCTCTTTTAGCTTCAGGTTATAGGTATTTACCTATTTCATGCATGTTCAAACTGCAAAATAAAGGGGTTAGTAAAATTACCACTGATCTACAGCTACATGGAGTTTTTTACAGTGCTCTGAAAATGAGAAAGGTGTTCGAGAAAGGTGTTTGTACAGCTCAGTGTTACTATCTCTAATTTCAGTTTGTGATTGCACGTGTTCATAAAAGCAGTACAGTTGCCAATGGATCCTGCAGATCTATTACAGGTAATAGAAGCCCATGGTCTTCTCTTAGCTCATTTCAGGCAGAGAGAAGGGTTCATGAAAAATATGTGTATTGTTCTATCCCATCACTGTTATTATCTTGAAAGGGTATCTGTTTTGAAAATTTATTCTTTAAAGAGATGAAATTTGTTTTCAAATGTTAAGACATGAATAATGCTTAGCAGCTTCAACACCTAGTGTCTCTTCTTGGTGCACAGAAACTCCAGGAGAGATCTTGAAATGAGATCCTCTAGCTCTCCTGGTTTTACCAAGGCTGTCTAAAATGGGCAACATGGAAAAGGGTTGCAGACAATTAAAGATGACCCAAAAATACCTGAAATGCAGATGGGCATTCATTCAAGCAAAAAGCATTATTTGCGTCACCTGCATTTCTCGGGCGCTTATCAGTCCTGTAATGGTTGTTTCAAACTTTACATCACCACCAGATATATTCAAGAAATGGATGGCTAAGGTGCCATTGCTCTCATCCATGATTTGTTGTGGGATACATGCCACAGCAGGAAGTGCCAGTACCTCCTCACAGGTACATCTGTGTCTGATTCACCGACCTTGTACACTGCCTATACTATCCCTCATGACAAAGCACTGGGGGGGGGGGGGGCC